>APFE030929174.1:98539-116891 GCA_000404065.3 Pinus taeda | reverse complement strand
AGGGTCCAAAACCAAAATTTTCCGGGGCGCTGCCCCGGACCCCATCAAGTGGGGTTACGGGTACCCCTCAAACCCCCTGTTAACTATGTGGAAAGAATATAACACAACCCAACAGCATATACATTTAAATATACAAGAATATGGAGGAAAACTTGAATAACTTTATTAATATCAAGAATAGAAAGAGGATTACAACCAATAGTTCTGACCTAGCATCATCCTCCAGCAAGAAAGCCCTTCTTCACCTCAAATAAAGCTTAGATCATCCAACACTATGAAGTTTCACCAGAAAACCAACAACACTTCTCTACAATATACAAGATTCCAGCCTCTGGATCTCTGTGATGAGGGATCCATTTATAGATGATTGTAGGGGGGTGAGTCATCTTCTAGGGTTTTGATTAGTGTCCTCTCTCTGATAGTTCTTGATTCCACTTGGAGAGTGATGATCTCTTACTCATCCCTGCTCAAAAACAGAGAGGCAAATGTGAGAGGGGAAGCTTCTGGAAGATTCCATGATCTTCCACCTCGCAAACTGTCTCTGCCATTTGTCCATTCTCACCCATCGTAGCCTATAGAGGGGCCATCCAGTATGCATTGCACCCTTTACACTAGGAAGGTGATATGCATCGCATCCTCTGCACTGGGTATTCAGTATGGTCTAGTTTTGACCATTTCTGAGCAGTTTTTAGTGAAGAACTTCTGGGAGATGATGTAATCAGCTCACCTTCTTCCTTTAGGTAGTGAAGCAACACTTTTAGGGACTTAGGAGCCCTCAGTTTATGGACATTTATGATTGGGGTTGCAGTGCCCAAAAATGTTTATAACAAACATGTACAGACATATGAAACTACGCCCATACAAGTAGTCAACTCATCCGAACAATTAGCACCAAGCAAACACGGTGAGCAGTCACACGAGGAGGACTTCGATCAAGATATTAAATAACCACTTGAGCAAATGGATACGGATATGGAGCAACATGAGTTAGAGATATACATCGACCTCATACCTTACCTCCAAGAGGTCGACTTACCAGCCTCACCAAATTCAGAAGAAGAGCAAGTCCCAAGTGACCAAGGAGACACTGAGATCCTTGGAGACAATCCGGAAGGAGCGATGCACAACATATTGTTCGACGAGTCACAACATAAAGTTTTGCAATCTTGCAGAGTGTCTAATCTGGATGATCACACATCTCCTGTGTAGTTTGAGGAACGAGTGATTGTGTCTGACGTGCGCAAACATCCAACAACATTGGCCGATGCTACGAGAGCATATGTCAAAGCCACTAGCTCGAGTGTTCACTTCTTGATAGCTCAAAATGAGCGAATGGCTAAGGAGTTACCCACACAAACAGGGAGAAGAACTCGTTACAGCATCTGCTCAAGCAGAGTTGAGGAAGACAATATTGGATGAAGTATTGTCCCTTGAGACAATCATGTGGGTGTTGTATTCCAAGTTTGATACCATGCATAAGGTGGTTATCCATCTCAACAATTTGCAGCAGCGATGTGCTAGGAAAACACGTATCTTGTTAAACATGCATACTATTGTTGACTACATGCAAACATGGACAATGAGATATAAGGGAGCCCCATTACACTTTCCCAAGATGATGAAGCCCACAATGGTCGAGCTAAAGGCACGCATCCAGAGTCAGATCCGGAACTATGAAGATATCCTACAGCTCATCACTAGTCTAAATGCTTCCCATGCATGGGTATTCAAGAGTATGGATGTTCTTGTTTGCGCACATGCAATCCCATCTATTGGGACACTCACTGAGGCAAAGACAAAGGCACAGGTCTGGCTGGAGCGTGACTCATACTTTGATGAGTTGATGTGCATAGTCACTAGCACAAACTTGGTGATTAGTGAAAACACCATGCATAAGTATGTCGTTGGTCAAGCCACACTTAAGAAAATGATGTGCATGTTATCAGACGAGTTGGAGAGAGGAACCCGAGAAGTGTACCCTCGTGCAATGGAAGCATGAGTTCATTTCGAGAAATATGTCACCACAGAGTACACGGACACCATCATGGACTACCAAGCATGGCATTAGTTCACCACCATCGACCATCATGAGGATGTCAAAGAGCTCGTCTTCCCATAGTTGTTCGAGTCATAGTGATGCCTTTCATGGCTTGCTTAAGCCTATTTTGTCTCACATGGGTACATGTGCAGATTGTATCTAATGTCTTGTCAAGTGGAAGTTCAAGTGTCGATTGTTGGATGTAACAGCCATAGAGTAGATGAAGAGTCATGAGGATAGATGAACAGTCACAAAGGGGAATGTCAAGGGCCACCCCACCCTTTTCTATATATAGTCCCTCATAACTCATTGTATAGGCTTTTGGTGAGCCAAGCTTCTGATAGGAGTATAATAGAGAAAGCTTGGAGAGTATTATAATGAGCCTGGGCTTCTCCACTATGCAGAGCTAGTATATCTCTTTGGAGGAGTAGGTGGCAGTGAATGTAACATTCTCATGTTGGAACTAGTGGTTGGTCATGGTTGTATTGTATCACTGGAACTTTCACTTCTTAATATAACAGAGTGAGCCCATTTCATGCATATGTCGTATTGTATTTTAGCCAGCTTGTTTACTCTAAATGATATATGTATCTGTTTGCTTACACTTGCATGTGCAGTTATTTTCTGTACATGTATGTATGAATCTTATCGACATGTGTTGTTTGTTTAACCATCACTTTGGATTGCTAGCTTAGTTGCCTTCGAGTTTGTGATGCATCTTAGCTCGTGTGTTCCCTTCTTAACTCTATGCTTTCACAAGTTTCCAAGGGGCGCACTCACCTCACCCTCCGTTGTCATGCACCTTCCTTGACTTACTCCATATGTCGCACCCTTGTTATCAACAAGGACATCTTACTTGCCTCTTTGCAAGACCGCAGTCAAGGCTATACATATGACCCACTGTTAGGGCTCCTACACCAAAAAGGTTTAATGATCTTCTCTAATAGTTTCTTGGATGTGTTAAGCAAACACTTTGTGTGAGATCCATGGTGGGGACGAAACAAAGGTTAATGTTGAAAAGTTTCATTCATTCATATAAAGAATATTAATAGAGTTTGTTCTTATGTGATTCATAATTCTAAGATCAAAATTTTTTTCCCACCTTCTAAATAAAATTCTATACATATTTTCTCTTTAGTATTTTTTATCTCTAATTTTTTAATCTGTTTTTGAGTGATGTGGTTGTTCATATTTAATGTTTTTAACATTTGCAAAATGTAATTATGTAAATAAAATGAATTTAAAGATTTTATTTCTTGAGAAAAAAATCACATTGTCGTATTTTAATCTCAATTATTAAATATATACAAATGATGTATACATCCAAAATGGATTTAGATTATTCAAATTAATTTATGTTTATTGATATAATTCAATTATATATTTATAAGTATAATGTTTTTATATTTGAAAGGGGATTACTCTATCCTTTTTAATTAAAATGTTTATAGAGATCAAAATTTCATATCTTAATCTCAAATGGTGTATACATCCAAAACTAGACATAGTTTATTTAAATTTGTTCATATTTAATGATATATTTAGCTACATATTTACAAGTATAATGTTTGTATGTTTGCTTATTAATATAATTTAGTATATATTTATAAGCTTAATTTTTATATAATTTTGGGTGTAGTCATGATTGAATACCTCTCAACATCATTTAGAAAAATAAATATATTATTTGAAAGAGGAGTAAAATCACCTTCAAATCATTACAACTAAGTACCATCAAACTTATGTAAAACTTAATTATATTGAATTCACTATTATTAACTACCAAAACTTTATAGTTTATAGGTTAGCCTTTAGAACATCACCACAACTTCATAGTTATTAGTTTTCATTTTCATATTTTAAAATTTTTTAAATAAATTTTTTATTCAACATTATAAAAAAAATTAAAAATTTCTTAAATAATTTTTTTATTCAATATCATAAAAAAGATATAGGGCACTTAAAATTTTGAAGTTTAACAACTATAAATTGATTTACAAAAATCCTTGCGTGATTTTCTAAAAATTTCCATAACTTTCCTGTCAACTCAACATAATTACACTATCCGGATGTCTAGTAATATACAGGTAAGTTCCAGACAGAACACCAAAAGGACACCCCTCACAAACAGATCACAGATCAATACACCAGTATTTTGACGTGGATAAAACCCTCAAAGATGGAAACAGTCCAAGTTCCAGACAGAACACCAAAAGGACACGGCTCACAAACAGACACTGCTCACAAACAGATCACAGATCAATACACCAGTATTTTGACGTGGTTAAAACCCTCAAAGATGAAAAGAGTCCACGGCGTGTGCCAACTTGGCCATTACAGGCAATTTATTAATAAAAGATAGACCAAATTATACTTAACTATTCCTACTTGTCGAAATATCCTAACAAGATGTTCTGATGATTATTTTGTATCACAGCCATGGCAGTACAATTAATACTAGGAATCACCTGAACAATCACGAAGCAAAAGATAATATTGACCTCCTCCCTGAGTATAAGAGCTCTGCACACCAACTATTCGTAGGTGCTTCTATCTAGGAAATGCCTGTCGTGCTCTGAAACTCTGGAGCTCCTCAAATCGTGTGATAATAAATGTGCCGATCTGCTCAGATCGTGAGAAGGCGTTGTCTATCGATGTTGTAATTCCAATAAAAAATGATATTGAGGTTACAATTTTAATAGTTTTTTTTATAGTTGAAATAAATTCAGTATTATCAAGAATTTTGGGTATTCACAATTTTAATGTTTAATAGCTTTAATGTAGATTTCCGGTAAATTTTACCAAATTTAATAAAAATGTTAGTAATTTCTATTATTTTCCTAGCAGAATTCTGAATTACGGGCCGTGATAATAAGAGTCTGACCTGTGCAAAAGGGGGTTGGTTAATGCTAGTCAGTTCGTGGTAATAGAACGCGTTCAGCCTTGATTGCGGAGACTGTCTGCGCGATGCCTTTCCAATGGTGATGAAAATTGTTTCCCTCAAATATTGTAAGATTCGTACACAAAATACCTCGTGAACCTCAATCACTAATGGAATTTGACCTGCAAATTGATTGTCACATAGTGATTTTACAGTTCAGAAGAATCAAAAAGATTTTCGCTTTCATTAATAGTCGGTAGATAAAATAATTAAAACAGGCATCAGAGTTGTACAATTTGTCTAATGGTAAAATAATTAAAACAGTCATCAGAGTGGTACAATTTGTCATATTGTGTAATCTGTCAAATTTCATCCGTGCTTTACATTTGGAATTCCTATCCTGATCCCAATGTAATAATGTTAAAATTGATTGTAAAATAATCATTAGAGTTGTATAAACTGTCAAATTTAAATAGTGTTTTAGATTTGAAATCCCTAACTCCAATATACCCTAACCAACCCTAACCAATAGTGTTAAAAGTGAATTGTAACATTAACTAAAAAGATGTAGCTCAAATAAAACCCATGCTTTATTCATAGCCAATGTCTTATAATTGTAACATTAACTAAAAAGATGTAGCTCAAATAAAACCCATGCTTTATTCATAGCTAATGTCTTATACACGTCACTTTTCTAGCTTTCATCCTAGGTATGGGTATGGGTTATATAGATAAATTAAAATAACATGTGAGTAACTTAATCTTGATATTCTATGCAACAATTTTGATACTTTGGTTAATTTTGAAGACTTTGCATGAGATGCCAACTGAGGTAATTTTGATATTTTCTTTAGTAATTTTGATATTTTGTGTGATTTTAATTTTAATATGGTGTATGTAAGGAAATTTTTAAGATTGAGTTATGAATAAATGAAAAAATTAATTAAAATTAATTTGTTTTAGAATTTGATAAGGTCTAAGTCTAGCATAAATAATTTATCATGTTTTAATTTTTAAGAATGTTTGATTTTTGTTATATAATTGTAATGAGTTTTGAGTGATATATACAATTTAGATGAGTGATAAGTTGAAACATTAGATTGAAAGTTATACAGAGTGAATAGATGTAGTTGCATGAAGAAGTAGATTAAGCTTCGAGCTGTCAAGCTATGTGCCTAATTATCAAAAGCTAACTTGTGGAATTTGTTGGGACCCCTTCTATGGAGTTGTTAGTGCATCGATCATTGCAAAATTAAAGAGTTGTGTGCATATGAGAGTTGCATGGACCCTTGGCAGGCAGAGCCAACTGTGAATAGAGTTTGATGAGACCTAGTATTGCAACAAGAGTGTTGCAACTCATGAGGCTAAAAGCTTTCATTATCAAACCTACAAACTCAATAGTTGATAGTGCAACAGTAGGTTAAGTTCTACTCATGCCACCTTCAAGCAATGGACTAGACCAAGGCATATAGAGACCACTTTACAAGGTGACTCAAGAAGGGAAATTGCATAAACAAAGAGTTCTACCCTAATTGGAGAAATGGAAATATTTTTCTACTTACAAAAAGGAATGTGAATGTTACTTGTTTAATTTCAAATGCTAACCCTAGTTGCAGGAATGTAAAAACTATATTACTTGCACAAATGGAGGCACCAATCTATTTTCAAAATGTAAGCTCTATGCTAATTGCAAGAAGGTAAACACTAGTCTAATTGCAAAATGTGAAAGGTTGCATTAAAAAGGAAATTAGCTTATGCAATTATAGTGTTTGTAATTGAAACCATAAATGAAGCATAAATTCAAGAAAACAGTCATAGTCTACTTTGCATTGATCAATCACCCTTTAATCACTATGTTCAAAGAAACTTAGCTTTAGTGACACAGTTCATTAGGCATTTCATAAGAAAATGTAATCAATGTTCTTCAAATTCAGAAATTTGTCCTCTAACCCTAATTGCACTAAAGAAAAGTAAGGTCTAAAGTGGTTTTTTGGTCCTCCTCAATAATGGTTTTAGAGCCTAGGGGTCTTTATTCAAGCCTAAGGAACAAAAATCAAGGTTTTGGATCAAATCTCGTCGTGTTTACATGGTGCTACACTAGTGCCTCTGAGCATCTTGAGGGCTTAAAAGTTGTTCTACATGTGGGAAAGGGTATATGGAGGTAAATGAAGGATGTATGAATCCTTTTTCGAGCCTAGCACCTATCATATGCCCATATTGTTGAAAACAAAATGCACATGGTGACCTTCAATGACGGAGAAATGTAGGAGACATGTAGTTTCAGTGGCAAAGTTTTGAGGGCACTCTGAGATGAGTCAGGGTAGATTGATGATGATATGGGGAAGGTAGGATGAATGTGCCAATCATGTAAGCCATAAGTAGGACATGACAAACAAACAAGTTCTCCTTTTTGCAACTTCAAAGGAATTCCAAACTAATGATCAAATTGCAGCAATATGGACTAACTCAAAAAGGATGAGTGGAATTTTATAAAACTAAGTGAAAATAAGGATGAGTTGAATTTTATTGCATAACAAGACAATCTAGTTTGTAGCATGCATCTGGCCTTCATCCATGAAATATTAAAGAGAAATATGGTTTAACTCCTAAGTATGAAAAAACAAAGTATGTAAAGGAGCATTAGTTTAAGGTTTAACAACTGCAAAGGAAAATAACCACATGTTTTTGGTTTGCTAATGCATATTCTTCAACCACACTTCCCACAAGAGAGGTGGCTACCAGACCTCCACCAACAAATTTTACAAGCAAATTTATGCTAAGAAAGGAAGAAATGTTGCTACAAAAAGTAATGCATAGATAAGATACACAAAAAGAGACTAGAGCCTCTAGGTTGGTCCCTAACCCAAGAGGACTCAAACCTATGAAACAAACTCATATGTGAAACAACAGTCAGATTTTCATTGACATAAAATAGAGTTCAAGTACATCATGTAGGGGAAATGAAAATTATAGTGTCAAGGTCATAGCTCTTACCAGGTCTTCCCTGCTAAAAAATTTGAATCCTATTGAGCCCTTGGGATTTTTTATTATACAAATATGACTGAGGGGCGGCCTCCCAAAAATAATTTCTTCCCTCCAAAATCTCTAAAAACGTGGATCTAACTACGTTAGATCCTTGCAATTCCTTGAGAGCCTTATTTTCTAGTATATCTTCAAGCTATAGGTGAGTGATTTAGGGATCTAGTCAAGTTGTATGAGAGTAAATGTAGGGACAAACCTCCTACATCTCCTCTACATGCCTCCAACTTGCTTGTGCATAGTAAATGCACTAAAAAATGTTCCTTTTCTTGCATATTAACCACATTAGGCGAGGAAGTATGAAAAACATCCTTTAGTCTCCCTATTAAGCATATTATAGCCAAATAGATGTTAATTAAAATGTGAGACAAGAGGAAATTATAGGATGGAGGATAGAAAATGGGCCTTATAATATACCTATAAATGGTGCCCATAATTACCCCCTTCTTAAGGTCTTTCGCACCCTCTGAGCAACTTACTCACTCATTTTAGATCATGGATTGCCTTGGTGGCCTCTCTGACATCCCAAGGCACCTAAGATGGTGTGCCCTCTTGTGGATAAAACCCTGCATTTTCCTCTATGCCTGTCCACTCCCTTTGTTCCTCTGCTTGATCTATTCTCCCATATAATCCTAATAGCGAGGGATGAATAAATTTTAGACCTATCCAATTGATCTTCAACCCTTGAAAAATTATTTTGTAGAGTGGGTTTCTCTCTATGGAATTCCTCAACCTTTCAAGGGATTGGTACTCCTTGAATTGTAGACTCTTGGGTAGAGCATGCCATCTCTTTTGGGGGGCTTGTAGACTATCGGTCCCCAAAAGCCTAAAATCTCTTCAAAATGGAGGATCGCTTCCTCTTGTTTTTCTAGGTAGTGAGGAGCTAATTGAGGGTATGCATAGATGATGCTATGGTTGCTTATGACAACCTTGATGTTGAAAATGCAACAAGAAAATCCTAATTTAATTAGTCCTTGAATTAAATTAGGAATTAAATTGTAATTCCATGTCTCATGACAACTTGTAATAGTAAACCAAGTTAATTTGACTTAGTTACCTCACTTAATGTTATGGATCTGATATGAAAATATATTATAATAGAAATAAACCCAGAAACAATAAGATTGAAATAGATAGAAATGCTTCTTTCTTGATCAAACCCTTAAGATATGGCAACACCATACATTCACTCCTTAAGGAAGGAGAACACTCCACAAGCCATATGCCTGCTCATACAATATTCCTTCACATCTCTCAATGTGGAGTCTCTAGCCTCTATATAGGCCTCATACATACAATACCATGGGTTATTACCATGGTTCCCTCAATACCATCTATCTAATACCATGGGTTTATTACATTATTGCTAACTACTTGTGGTCCCTTACATGATAGGGGTTAACCACCTTATTTATTACTATTTCCCATCCCATTATTACATTATTCCCTTCGATACCTCCCTCTATACCCCATATTATCCCCCCTAGGTATACTACATTCCACCCCCCTTAACATGTTTCATCCCCAAAACATGGGAATAACACAAATAATAAGATCTACTCAAAAGAGTAGTCCACTAGTACCATGAACATGCATCTAGCCATCTTAGAGAAAGGTGAACCCTTGATCTCACTCGTGCCTCGCTCGCTTGAGACGGAAGTTGACCCTCACAGCTCTTCTGTGTGGATGTGTAGTAGGTGGATCGTCGCCCCTCTCTATATGCCATGCAGAGGTTGTTGTCCTTGTGGCTAATTTGTTGCCATTTTGTTGGTTGTTTTCTTGCGGGGTGATGTGGGTGGTGATATGCTAAAGTTTTAACCAACAATGTATCTTTCCTTAATTCATCACCTGATGGAACCCTGAGTGGTAGCTGGTACATGTTGTGGTGCCTGCTGTTGTTTCTTATCTTCTAATATTACTTCAACCACTGAGTCCTCATCTCATGTATCAGTACTTGTAACCATTTCTGCTTCATCCTCTATTTGTATTTGATTGTTGACCATGAAAATCTCATCATCTGATGTGTAAGTATCATTAGAGCTTTGTGCTTCTGCCTCCATTCTCTCTGCTTGGGTCTTAATGGAAATATCGTGAAATGTATTTTTCTTCTTTTTATACTAGAGCTTGAGGAATTTCTTCTACACATTAATATTGACAGTACCCACAGATTCCATCTAAGGATATCCTAAAACAACATCCATGTTATACATATCTGAAGTATAAAAATCACAATGCAACACATACTTATCCATTGAAAGCTTCAAATCTTTATAAACTTGCACATCCTCATTATTAACCTGTGTGTTTTCAATGTGATTTGCTCGCACTTGCAATTTTTTTTCCAAATTGACATTTATGAGATTTTTCTTGCAACTAGGATTTATAGACACAATGATCTTCTCCTTCTTAATCAATCCATGAACTTGCAATAAGGAGATACCCGCAGAATGTAACCCTTTAGGTTTCTTGGTTTCCTTCTTTCCCGTTAAATTAAAATCTTTGCCAGGTTCTGTGTGTGTCTATCTGAGCTTAGTAAGAGGTCTCCCTAAATTAGATTGAGGGTTAAAGTGGTCACAAATGGATTTTGTGAACATCTTCCAAGTAATTGTCCTTGGATAGAGTTTAGAATGCCCCTGCCATCATTGCCATGTTACGTGGTCCAAGTACATGATTTCCACACTCAATTGAGTCGCATCATCTCTGATGTGATTCAATGTGAAATATTGCTCCATTTGTGCTAGCCATGCGGCCGGATGAAAGCCATCAAATTTATACAAGTCCCTCAAATTCTGATCTAGGTCCGCCATAACAAAAAAAAAAAAAAAAAAGGGGCGAAAATTTGAAATTGTCACAATTTAGTCAATATTGCTTATAATCCCTATTATAACCTGTTTTCAGAAATGGAACAACCATTCTGCATCTGCCCATGTGGTAGAAATCCCAATCTAGGTAATAGAATTTCAAATTTGCTTTGCAACTATCTCGCCGCCACAAAAAATTCTGAAAAAAAAATAACTGATTTTAAATCAGCGATATCTCTGTCATCCGGACTTCGATTTGACTGATTTTGTTTTTTGAACTTGGGTATTTTTTCACAAGCAATCCAAATCTGCAATTAAATTCTACATATTTTTTACCAGAACATACATATCTGCTCTGCAAACTCGCCGCCCCAAAAAATGTTTGCAAGCCAACTAATTTTTAAATCAGCAATATCTCCCTCATTCGGACTCTGATTCGGCCGATTTTTTTTTTGAACTTGGGTATTTTTCATAAAAAATTCAGATTTGTAATTATATTTTGCAGATTTTGCACCAAACCGTACAGAGATGATCTAAAAACTCGCTGCCCCAAAAAATTCCTGCAAAAATAATAAAATAAATAAATAAATAAATTCTCCACTTTGCCCAAGAAAGTGCTCTGATACCACTTGCTATGGATCTGATATGAAAATATATTATAATAGAAATAAACAAAAAAAAAATAAGATTGAAATAGATATAAATGCTTCTTTCTTGATCAAACCCTTAAGATAAGGCAACACCATACATTCACTCCTTAAGGAAGGAGAACACTCCACAAGCCATATGCCTTCTCATACAATATTCCTTCACATCTCTCAATGTGGAGTCTCTAGCCTCTATATAGGCCTCATACATACAATACCATGGTTCCCTCAATACCATCTATCTAATACCATGAGCTTATTACATTATTGCTAACTACTTGTGGTCCCTTACATGATAGGGTTAACCACCTTATTTATTACTATTACCCATCCCATTATTACATTATTCCCTTGGGTACCTCCCTTTGTACCCCATATTATCCCCCCCAGGTATGCTACAGTTAATTCTAATTGAGTGTCTAACTAGAGTCATGTAGATTGTCTCCTACAATTAGGAGCACTAGTTGAGTTTATTTTGAGTTGTAATTATTTAATTAAGTCCAACTCAGTTAAATTCAAATAAAGTAGTTCCAACTCATGAAGAAATTAGTGGGATATGAGAAAGAGTAAGGTGTAACGAGGAGCAGTGGGGTGTCACTTACAGTAGTGGGGTGTAACTTACTATAGTGGGGTGTGACTTATTGTCGTGGGGTGTAACTTGTGCTAGTGGCGTGTAACCTGTATTAGTGGGGTGTAACGTGTACTGATGAGTGAACTCAAGATTCACTCGTAATTAACTCATGAATGTGAGATCATAGAAAGACTTGGTTGAGATTCGAGTTCAGGGAGAATGTATTATCATTTGTATAATCATCTGAATTGTATAGGTGGTGCATGCAATGAGAGGAAGGCCTATGAGGATTACACAATTCATAATTGTGGGATTTCCCAATTAAATATGGGTTAATTTCCAAGGGAAATCCACAAGGAAATAGGATCTTGGCACACAACATAATTGGCTAAGTATTGGCTTGATCTTGTCTAGGCATTGAGATAGATAGAGATAGTGCAGAGGTTGCTCAAGCTTGAGAAAAGTATTGCAATCTTCTCATATTTTCTCATTAACGCAATATACATATAGAAGGGGTCTTTAACTGTGGCTTTTCCCATAAAATCATTGTGTTATGTGTGATTGAATTCTTTCCCTTATGCTTCGTGATTTCATTGATCATTTAATGTTTCCCCTCATGAGTAGAGTAGATTCAAGTCAATTGTTTTAGCATATTAAAATTTGTAGTTTGAATATACAAAGAATTTATATATGGTATCAAAGCTCGAATCACTATAGAAGATGAGAATATGAGTTTGTCTTTTGCACGAGAAATCGGATTTGCAGTACCATACTTCAAAGCCAACAGGGTGTCATTATATGGATTGATACTTGAATATGCCCTTGAGGGTAATTCAAACTATATTGCTTGGAAGGATAGGATGGAGGGTGTTACGAATTTAAATTCATTAAATTATTAAAAATGATAAAATATTACCTAAATAAATAAAGGGTTAATATTAATCAATTAATTAACAATTAATTAGCTAAATGAAGAGACATCAGTCCCAAAGGACATGTCTCTCTCATCTAGCATGACGAATCAACTCCTATTAAAGGAGCACTCCCTCAACCTTGTAATCATCATTTTCAAATTTTATCAATCAATTAATATACGTTACAGAATTTTTTGTGTTTGTCTTAGAATTCAATCAATGGTTAGAAATTAAGCTATTTAACAATGGTATTCGAGCTATCTTTCGACTAGCACGACCACGCCCCCGGTGGGCCATCGACCCTGCGAGCCTTCCACACCAACACGACTCCATCGCCTACCGCTGCATTGACCCCGAGTACAATTTTTTATGCTCGCTGAGTTGTCCATCACTTATATGTTCGCTCTTGTGCTCTTGTGTTATTGTACCCTCTATTGGAATTTCTAAGTTTAACCCATTAGAAATTATTGTTGTACTATGTGATTTATTTCTTCCTACTTGTTCAATTACTTAACAAGTTATTTACCATGTAAATAATGAAAATAAAACAAGTACAATATCAACATCTACATATCATCAACTCAAAGTAAACAAGCACACAAATGACATCATTATTTTTGGACTAATGTCCCCGAAAATACCTAATGCGGGAAAATCGATGCACCTATTGAGAGGGTTTTATTATTATTCACTTTTCAGAATACAACCAAGGTGTGAGAAATGGCTCACCTAATAGAGAATTCCCTCGGTAGTAGTACCTCTCCCTCAGAGACAAATATTCTGGTTGATAAATCATCGGATGAACGATCCCACAACAACAATTTCAACTTCTATTGCTCTTCGTCAATCTCATAGGGGTTCCGTCACCCTATCTAGCTCTCAAGCACCAAGTCTATCCCACGAAATTCTCCAGCACTTCCTGTAGGCCCTGTTTCAGGCTTTCTGGCATCTACGTCAGCTTCTGGAGCCTCCGCGTCAGCCCTAGACCGTATGTGTCTCACATGCTCGCCTCTCTAGCTCTCTGCAGCTCTTGGCTTCCTCTCCATGGCTTCCTCTCCATGGCCTCTAGCTGGCTCTATGTCAACCTCTCCTCGCTCTACGCTGATCCTCCTCGTACTAAATCTGCCTCTCTATGATGTATTCACTACCTCTTAGGTTCAACTCAGATCACTCACTCGATTTCCTCAACAAACTGTACCCTAGAAAATCGAACTCTTGATCTTTCTTGGTGTGTTCTCCAACTCACCCTTAAGCCTCCTCTTATACTTTTTCATTGGTCCATCAAATGCTGAGATTATATCTCTAGTCAATGGCTAAGATTATATTTGGCTTGATCCATGACTTTTGGACTATTCTAACCCAGTTTTAAATTAATACCCATTAATACTTGATTTTTCCTAAGTTTAGACTTAGGAACTCCATTAAAAATATTAATTATTTTAATATCTCCCAAACCAATTAGATTCTGCCCAAACGATTTCTAGGTCTTGGAGATCTCATGTGCTTTATCCTCTCCACAAATTTTCGTGGCTAGATCGCATCCGATACTATCCCAAATTAACACTCCCTCTTAGGGAGGATTGTGCTCTAATAATACTCCTCACTGAGTATCACCCACATCATCCAACATCGGTCCCTGTGCTAATTCTAGGCCTCTCCAACCAACATCCTCTGCACTCCTGCATCCTATACTATTTCACATGGCCCTCCCATTTCCACTACGACATTTGTATGACACCTCCCTCTGCATCTATGTTGCTGCCCATGGCCCTGCCACTGCTGCATTTGCACTACATCCCCTCTCATCATGTTGCATCGTGCTACCCATAGTACTCCCACTGCTAACTGTTGCACTGCAACTCAATTACTAAGAAGTGAGTAACTCATCCTCCCAACTCTGACATCTCTGTCAAGCTAGAACCACACCCGATGTTGAAGCTCCCTCTGTTGCTAACAAGTGCTCCCTCTACTAACCTTTGCATTGTTGCAACAACTCCATGCATCTTGCACTATTGCCTCATGCTGTCCCAAGAATCCTGCACTATATTACCCTCTGTCGCTCCATCCACATCTGTCTCTACCGACATCTATCACTCATGCTATTTCTCTTCGAGGCTCCCACAACAAGGTATAATCCAAGAGGTTGGGTACCTAAGGATCTTGCCCCTCACCGTCTGTAGTCTATTTGATTACAGCTCGATGTCTCCCCACTTCCTCTCAAGTGGCGCATGAGCACCCATGGCACATTCATCATCCTCCTCAACTTCTTTCTCCGCTTTTGCTGGCACTGCTTTGGTCTCAGAAGCCTCTCCCTTGCTCTTCTTCCTAGGACACTAGTTCACAAAATGACCCAGTTCCCCACAATGCAAGCACTTGACCTTGGAGAGGTCCTTCTTCTTCTGTTTCTCCTGCTTTCCTACAGATGCTAGAGCCACATCCTCTTCTTCCTCCTTATTTATCCTCATCCCTTTACCGCTACTCCCCACCTTGGTTAGCGATCTGATCTCTTCTTAACAAAGAGTCACCCACAACTCTTCCCAATCTAGACATTTTGACCTGCCGAGTATGCTCTGGAAAAACACTTCCCAATCCTCGGAAACTGCATTTAGTTCTATGTTCACCAACATCTCATCATTCGGCGTGGCCCCTATGGAAGTCATCTGGTCCTAGATATCCTTCAATCAACCAAGGAAGACGTCTATCCGCTCTCCCTTCTACATCTGGTATGACCGTAGCCGGTTTTCAAGTAGCATCATCCTCTGATTGGAAGTATGATGGTATAATTTCTTCAGGGCCTCCCACATTGCATTTGTCAAGTCCTTTTCGGAAATTTGTGGCACTACATGATCCTTTACCACATCAAGGATGATGCACTTCACCCTCGCCATTGCCTCCTCGTACTTCTCATTTTTAGCTGGGTCAACTAGGATCACTATTATTTTCAAGGTGAAGTGCTTGATGCAATATCTGTCTAGAATGGAAAAAATTCCGTCCTTCCAGACCACAAAGTTAGGCACTCCATCCAGCCTATCCTAATCTCTGAGCCCATTCACAACCATATCCTTGCTCTTCTATCGACTCCTCTGAGTCTCTCAACTTCCCGTCTGGAAGTTCTTGGTTCGACTCTCTCTGAGTCTCAATTTCCTTTCTGGAAATCCTTCTTCCAACGTCGAGTTTCCCCACTCCGATCGTTTGTGAAACTCCACCACTGATCTAGATTCCTTGGCTAGAAATCTGCCTTGGCACCAACTCCCTCCTCCTTAGTCTTGCCTTCTTAGGTATTGTTCTGACCATAGTACCCCACCAGCTTCACTCTGCAAATTACCCACAACCTCCTATATCCCAGCAACTGAAGGACTCAGCCTCTAGGCTCTACGCAATCCCGACACTGGAAAAATATGCACCTCCTCACCATAGCGTCGATACTTTGTGACTAAGAAAGATGACTAGGCACTGCATAGGTCAGGTCTCCTCCTCTCTACCTCTGCGTCGATCCTCCTCCTGGCTCGAGCTAATGACGTAGGCCCTCTCCGTCACCCCTTCCTTGCTACTTTTTGCTAGGAAAAACTTCTGTCACTTGGGACAACTATTTTTTTTGTTAGTGCTCTCCTAGATGATGCCTTCAGTTATCTTGTGATATGCAACCATGCTCTGAAACCATGTTGGAATTTCTAAGTTTAACCCATTAGAAATTATTCCTATACTATCTCATTTATTTATTCCTACTTTTTCAATTACTTAACAAGTTATTTACCATGTAAATACTAAAAATAAATACAAGTATAGTATCAACATCTACAAATCATCAACTCAAAGTAAACAAGCAGACAAGTGACATCGTTATGTTTGGACTAGTGTCCCCGGAAAAACCCAATGAGGGAAAACTGGTGCAGATATTCAGAGGGTTTTATTATTATGCACTTTTCAGAATACGAGGGTGCCAGAAATGGCTCACCCAACATAGAATTCCCTTGGCAGTACTACCTCTCACTTAGAGACAGATATTCTAGCCGATAAATCACCTGATGAATGATCTCATAGTGTCAGGCTAGGCAATAACTCCATTTGGCAGAAAAACTGAAACATCTTATTCCATCAGGTATGTTATTGTTATATACAAAAGGGTGTGACTGTTCAGTTCATCTCCTGATGACTGTTCACATTCCTAATTTAATTATTTACATGAATTCACCCAATCGTGAGGATTAGGTGTCAACACATAGCAACAATTGCAGCTTCTGCTGCTCTGCATCACTCTGATAGGGATTGTGTCACCCTATCTCGCTCTCGAGCTCCCAGTTTGTCCCACGAAATTCTCCAGCGCTACCTCTAGGCCCTGCGTCAGCATCTATGGCCTATGTGTTAGCTTCTAGAGCCTCTGTGTCAGCCCCTAGACCTTTTGCATCTCACACGCTGGCCTCTCTCGCTCTGCGTAGCTTATGACTACCTCTACGTGGCCTCTAGCTGGTTGTGCGTCAACCTCTCCTAGCTCTACGCTGATCCTCCTAGTACTAACTGTACTTATCTCAATGATTTCACTGCCCCTCAACTACAACTCAGATCACTCACTCGATTTCCTCACCAAACCGTGTCTGAGAAAATCAAACTCTTGATCTCTCTTGGTGTGTTCTCCAACTCACCCTCAAGCCTCCTTTTATACTTTTCTCGTTGGTTCATCAACAATCAAGATTAAATCTCTAATCAAAAGCTAAGATTAGATTTGGCTTTATCCATGACTTTTGGACCATTCTAACCCACTTTTATAGTAATACCCATTAATATTTTATTTTTCCTAAGTTTAGACTTAGGAACTCCATTAAAAATATTAATTATTTTAATATCTCCCAAACCAGTTAGATTATACCCAAACCTTTTCTGGGTCTTGGAGATCTCATGCGCTTTAGCCTCTATTCCAATTTTCATGGCTAGATCACATCCGATGCTACCCCAAATCAATAATGCCATCACTTCATGTCCCCTTCCACTCGTCTCTCATGCCATTCGCTGCCACACATTGGACACCACCTATCGACATCCTATGTTGTCGCCATCCATCTACCAATCCCTTCGCCCCTCTATCTCTCCACATATCCATTGTGTCCACCTCTGCTATTGTCCACCCGAGCCACCACTATTTCGCATCCATTCATTGCTCCGACCAGCCACAATACAGTCCACTGAATCACCATAGAACATTATCGATTTATGCACTGGAAATTACTGTGCATGTGTTATTTGGAATTGTGGGAGCGATGGTCAATGAACATGACAAACTTAGTTATCCCGTTGATGACAACCATTTCCTTGGAGTGTTGGTGTTGTGGATAGCACACTGTCGACCATTGTGGGCACTCATACGTCGACTAGTAATAGCCATCAGTAGCACTCCAGGAACCATGGTAAACAAACACGACCGTCGAGTGGATAATTTCATAAGTAACATTATAACCTTATAATAATT
>APFE030929174.1:43243-97180 GCA_000404065.3 Pinus taeda | reverse complement strand
CGTGGCTTGACACCCGATTGGTCCATGAATTCTATTTAAAGCGCATGGAGGGTCATTTGTAGGTTAACCGTGCATGAGAGAAGCTTATGTAAATTTTCATTCTTTTATAAATAAATTGCCTGTAGTAGCCACGTTGGCGCAGGCCGTGGACTGTTTCCCTCTCTGAGGGTTTTAACCACGTCAAAATACTGGTGTATTGATCTGTGATCTGTTTGTGAGCGGTGTCCTTCTGGTGTTCTGTCTGAGGAACTTACCCTGTAAATTCCTACAAGAAGTCAGTGAGTAAGCATGACTAAATGGCCAATGATATCTCTTTCTTAAAAAATTTGATGAGCCAACGTTTGAGAGGGATTGATCCACCTTCAGCTACACAGAGTCCCAAGACTTTGGAAGGTGAGACTTCTCCAGAGCATGAGTTCTTGGCGCATGAGAAGCCGTAAATACCACAAATTCTCTTCGAAGGAAGCCAATATTATACCAAATATTATGAAAGGAACCATGCTAAAATAAAAAATGAATTACTTAAGTATGATGGTAAGAACTATAAAGGTGTTGTCGTATGGGTAAATAATATGGATTCCATTCTTTTAGCGAACCCTCCACTTGGCGAGAAAAAAAGAATGATGAATACATTCAACTATTTATAAGTAGAAGCATATGATTGGTTTTTGTGGTAGTCGTCTAAATGTACGGGTTTCTTGTTCAATTGGAAAAACTTTAAAAATTTCTTGCTAAAAAGGTTTCATGATGAGGAGGAGGATGATGTCTACCAGAGATTCGCTCACCTGAAAGAAAAAGAATCAGTGAGTGAATACACTCATGAATGGGAAGTATTAGTAGTAAGGCAGAGAGGGTTCTGAGATGAGAGTTGTTAAAAATATATCGCTACGTACTTAAAGATTACATTTGCGAAGAATTAAAATTGCATAAACCCAAAACCATTGAGGATTCCAGACACGCAACCATCATTATCGAGCGGAAATATAAACTCCACAAGGCACCATATGCCGGTAACGAGAGAGCTAACAACTATTCGAAGGGGAAGTAAGGTAAGCCATCATGAGAGAACACTAGCAAGTTTGTTCCACCACCAATGCAAAATGAAGGAAGACAACAATCTAGTGTAGAAAGGAAAAAGGATGGCAAATGCTGGAAATGCGGAGACAAGTATTCCCGAGGACACAAATAAGCAACACAAAAATTGTACAACTACGAAGCTGGACGAGAAGAATAATCTTTGGAATACAACTCTGACAAAGACGAAAATGAAGAAAATGCAAACCGTAGTCCAGAATAAGAAGAAGATATGCCACAAATGTCTTTAGTGGCCATCACATGGATAACTCAGCCATAGAAAATGAAGCTTAAAGGTCACATACAGAAGAAAAACATTATTGGTCTAGTAGACTCACGGAGTCCACACAACTTCGTAGATGTCAATGTTGCAAAAAGACTAAACATTTTTTCTTACCTAGTAGCATATTTAAAAGTTATGGTAGCAGATGGGAAATATATAGATGGAGTAGGAAAGTGCCATAAAGTTAAGTTGCCATAAAGTTAAGTTGCAAAGCGAATACACAATGGATTCTTGTTTTTATATGGTTCCCCTAGGAGGAGTAGATGTCATTTTAGGGGTACAATGGTTACAAACACTAGGCTCATATTCAACAAATCACAAAAAGCAGTTCATTAAATTCAAGTGGGATGGAAGGAAATATAAGTTGTTTGGGTTTCAAGCACCACCAACTCAAGTCATCTCCGCTCAGCAGATGAAGAAACTTATTCGCAAGGGGGCACCAACATTTGTCACAAAATGTCAGCAGTTGGACTTATTATCGATAGAAGGGACCCACCACCCATCATAAATTTCATCCTTGATTCAAAAATACAAGAAGGTTTTTCGAGATCTACGAGTGAAATTAACCCATGAAAGGCAAATTGAACACATTATCAAAGTCAAACCAAAATCAACACTAGTAAACGTTAAGCCATATCATTATCCCCATCACCACAAGATGGAATAGAACACTTAATACAATACTTGCTAAAGCATGGAATCATTATGAAAATTAGAAGTCCATACGCTACACCTATAGTATTGACAAGGAAGAAGGACGGATCCTTCCAATTATGTATAGATTACGAAGGTTTAAACAAAATCACTATTAAACATAAGTTTCTAATTTCGCTCATTGATGAAATGCTAGATGAACTACACGACGCAGAATAGTTTTCCAAATTAGATCTAAGATCAAGCTACTACTAAAACGAGTAAGACTAGAAGACGTCGAAAAGACAACATTCAACACTCACGAAGGGAATTATGAGTTTAAGGTTATGCCCTTTGGATTAACAAATGTGCCAACCACCTTCCAAGAAATGATGAATGAATTGCTTCACCCATATTTGCGGAAATTTGTATTAGTTTTCTTTGATGACATTCTGGTCTACAGTAAGACGTGGAAGGAACATCTCAAGCATCTGGAAGAAGTATTGTGTGTATTGGAGAAGAACCAATTCTACACCAAACTATCAAAGTGTACATTTGAGAAAAAGGAATTTGAATACCTAGGACATGTTATATTTAGGGAAGGAGTTCAAGTGGATCCCAACAAAATCAAGGCAATCAAAGAATGGCCCAAACCCAAGAACATATCCAAGCTAAGAGGATTTTTAGGTTTAACTGGGTATTACAGAAGATTATTAAAAAACTATGCACATTTGACAGCACCCTTGGCAAATTTGTTAAAGAAGAACTATTTTCAGTGGAATGACAAAGCAGACAAGTATCTTGAGAATTTAAAAGAAGTAATATCAACCACACCAATGCTAGTGACTCCTGACTTCTCCAGGCCATTCATAGTCGAATGTGATGCTCCGAGATTTGAAAATGGATCCATATTAATGCATGATAACCATCCGATAGCATTTGAAAGCAGGAAACTTAATAAACGAGAGGGCTTAAAATCAACATACCTAAAAGAGATGCTTGCTATCATACATGCCTTAACAAAGTGGCACCAATACTTACTTGGAAGTAAATTCTCAATCCTAACTAACCACAATAGTCTATAGTTCTTACTTCAGCAAAAGGCGTTATCAAGAGAGCAACAAAAATGGATGGAGAAGTTGTAAGCCTTCGACCTGGAGATATTGCACAAAAAAGGGAAAGAAAATGTCGTGGGAGATGCACTCTCATGTGAAGATGACAACAACAAAACATGCGCTGCTATGATAGTTGTTCGAGAATGGTTGGACGAAATACAAGATGAATATGCCAAGGATGAGGATTGTGATTCCATTATTAAGAATATCACTCAACATACCAACTACTAGTGGACGAATGACATCTTATGGTACAACGACAAAATTTACTTGACAACCGCATCCAAATTTAAGGTAAGAATACTAAAAGAGTCTCAGAATTCGCCTATAGTGGGACATGTTAGATTCTACAAGACTTACTAAAAAATCCGATAGTCATTCTATTGGAAGGGTATCAGTAAGGAAATTCAGAAATATTTTGCAGAATGTGATATATGTCAAAGGAACAAGAGAGAATATGTGCCAACCCCAAGGTGGCTACATCCACTACACATTCCAAATCAAAAGTGGGAGGTGATTTTGATGGAATTTATTGAAGGACTACATGCATCTGACAGAAAGGAAAAATATTTGTAGTAGTCAATAGGCTCACTAAAAATGCACACTTTATGGCTATTAAAAAGACTGACACAACTAAACAAATCGGTGATGTGTTTTGTAAAAATATTTATAAACTACACGATTTCCCTAAGGCCATTGTCAGCGATAGAGATGTAAGGTTTAAGGGAGATTTTTGGAAGGAATTTTGTCAACAAGAAAAATATCCCTCAACATGAGTTCGGCTTATCACCCCCAAACAAATGGGCAAACTGAAATCGTTAATAAATGTGTGGAAACAAATCTCCATTGTTTCGTTATAGATAAACAAAATAGATGGACCTAGTGGCTACACCTGGTAGAATGGTGGTATAATACCACATACCACACTTCAGCTAAAATGACACCTTTCCAAGCCTTATATGGTTATGAGCCACCTAGATGGAAAGAATTTTCAATTCGTGATTCGAGGGTACGAGTAGTTAAAGACCACGTAGGATAAATTCAAAGGATCATTAACTTACTAAAAGAAAATCTAACCATGGATTCTAATAGAATGAAAAAACAAGCTGATCAACACCGCTCTGAAAAAGAGTTCAAGGAGAGAGATTGAGTCTTTGTTGGACTCCAACCTTATAAGCAACTACCACTAAAACAACAAGGGAAGAATAAATTATTACCTAAATATTATGGGTTGTATTAGATAATAAAAAAAATAGGTAGCGTAGCTTATGATTTAAACCTACCTGATAATTGTCGAATCCATAATACCTTTCATATGTCATGTCTCAAGAGAGTATTAGGGAAAAAACAAATAGCACAAACATAAATACCAGAGACCGATGAAGAAGGAAGAATAGTCCTTGAACCTGAAGGTATACTCGCTACCTGAGAAAAGGTTTTATGATCCAAGAAAATAAAGGAATACCTCATCAAATGGAAGAGGTTACCAGAGGAAGACGCATCTTGGGAATCATAACGACTTCTTCATCAACACCCAAACCTACCTATGCTTTGAGGACAAAGCATCTTAAGGGGAAGGAAATGTTATGAATTTAAATTCATAAAATTATTAAAAATGATAAAATATTACCTAAATAATTAAACGGTTAATATTAATCAATTAATTAACAATTAATTAGCTAAATGAAGAGACATCAGTCACAAAGGACATGTCTCTCTCATCAAGCATGGCCATTCATCTCCTATTAAAGGAGCACCGCCACAGCCTTGTAATCATCATTTTCAAATATTATCAATCAATAAATATATATTACAGAAATTTTTGTGTAAGTCTCAGAATTAAGTTAGCGGTTAGAAATTAATTTATTTAACAGAAGCACTATTCGAAGACAATGTGCTTAAGGAATTCATAGACAAAGATATTCCTAAGCTATATAATCCTAAGGATCTAGCAGAGTGGAGAAAGTGTGTGGAAAAAGAGAGAAGTATTATCCTAGAAGGCATTTGAGATCATATTGTCTCGAACCTCCATGGTAAGGAAACTCCATTTGCAATTTGGAAGGCTTTGACAAACCTATTTCAAAACAACATTGACCACATGAACTTGACAGTGAAGGACACGCTTAGAAAGATCAAGATGGACAAGGGTGACTCAATACCGAAGTACTTGACCAAGTTCACGTAATGTAGGGATGAGATTGGAAGCATTGGTGTTATAGTTGCTCAAGAAGTGTTGGAAGTATTTTTTGTAGACAGAAATCGAGTTGCTCGCAGTGAAGGATTCGCACTACTATAATCTTTTGAGGCTTTGTGACTTGATTCATATTCATAATAAAATTTATTTATGTAATTGTTGTATGGCACTATTTTTTGCATCTATTATTGCAATAAATGTTTTCAATTTTCAATTACATTTTTGTTGTATGAGTTATTTATTGTCTTTAGCATTGTTGTTAAATGTTAATTGTTAGCCCATTTAAAATTCTAATCAAGTTACCTTGCAGAATTAATCAGAAATGCATCTTGAAAATTGGAAATTGTAGAAGAACAAACATTTATCTCTTTAGGCTTGTTGTCTATCTAACAATTTAGAGTTATATATTTTTTATTTTCTACATGGCATTTTATTTGAACTACTTCAGTATTGTGACATGAATTTCTTGTTCTTATACATATTTTTATTACGAGTTGGAGTTGTTTATAGTTAAGTGTCTGGTAACTATTTATTAGGAATTTAGTTATTTGTATTTGTTTTAACAAGGATTAGATCTCGTGAACTATTTCTTTGGTCTATTAACTTCATTTTAATTCCAATTCCTACATGCTTCTTTTCCCGTCCTTTTAGCTCGCTCTTGATTGAGAGAAAGAAAATTATTTCCTTCTATCGACATAGGTCTAGAATAACTGCATCATAGGTTAAGTTTTGCATTTTAATTCTTATTTCTACATCTTAGAAGTCCTCTTCCCAAAGCGAAAAAGTTTAGAGTGGTTTGGTTGAGCCACAAAGTGAGCTTAAGGATCATTCTCTTGCCTGATCAACAAAGAGAATCAATATGATGTCTCTTATTTGTTGGTAATTAAAATTCATACCTTAAGCCAATAGAGAAAGATAATAGGTAATTGAACCTAGACTAACTAGTTGGAACCACCATTTCAATGTAAAAGGAATTTCTTTAAGTTCTTGGCGAGGTGGTCTCCCTTAGAATGCTAAAGGGTCATTTTCTCGATCAATATTTTTGGCACTAGAAGGAGGACCAACGATTCATTTTCTGTTTAGAGTTTTGTTCTAAAAATGCTTGTTGTAGCATTTTATTCTCAATGATGTACATAAAGAAACCACTTAAGATCATGGATGACAAATGATCTCAACAATAGAAATGGCTACTAAACATTGTAGATCTGCAGCTATTGATACAAACACAACCTAACAAAATTCCGATCTATGCTCAAATCATAGTTAAACAATGAAAGAAAGAGTAATAGCCCCAAAACACCCAATGGAAACTAGATATATAAAGAATAATTTTATTATAACACCTGTGAAGGGAACAAATCTATGTTACTAGTCCCCCTCTATGGGATGGGTTCTTGGCAATCCTCAAATGATTTTAGCTTCTATAGAGTCTCTCTCCTCTATAATTCATAAACCCAACAAAAATATGGTGTGCAACAATGAAAATAATCAGAGTTACAACAATGAGTGCAACAATGAAAATAATCAAAAGTGAATAATGAATGGAAAACCCTCCTATTTATAATAAAATATTGAGCTATCCTCAAATAATGAGCAATAATATAATATTATTGGTCCCATTCTTGGAATTACCACTTGGAATATTTATTATATTTGTTTAGGAGGGAAAAAGTCTTTAAACTTTTATTTAGAAATAATAAATAAATAAATGATTTATTTATCATCTCAAAGAATTAGTTAAGGAATAATAAAAAAATAATGATTTTTTTAATTATTCCTAAGGGACTTAGTCAAACTTAACAAAAAATAGTAATTAATTAACGATTAATTAGTTATTCTTAGAGAAAAATAAGATAAATAATGATTTATATGTTTACTTTTCATGATTGGGTCGAATTTAACAAGGAATAATAATAAAACAATGGTTTAATTAATTATTCCTAGAAGAAAATCAAATAAATAGTGATTTATTTAATTATTCTTCATGGGTTTAACTATAGATTACTTAATAAAGATGGTTTATTAGGTAATTTCTCACACTGAAAGCAATTTTACTAGGGTAAAATTGGCTTTACATAGTGTACTTCGATCCATCTAGTAATTTAGGCTAGATGACCAATCTTTTAGCGATAACAAATTGCCCCCCAACGTACGAGTGTTAGGAGCAAAGCATATGACCGAAGTACAATGTAAAGACATAATCACTTAGACAACACACGAGAGTCAAGGAGAGGGAGAGAGAGACCAATGAAGTTGAAGCTGAGAGAGGATAGTGATAGAGGGGGCGAGACTAATGCGTGTCTCCTTTTATGTTGTGGTACCAGACCTCAATGAGGTGGGGGAGGCATACCCATAGTCGTCAAGATAACTTAGTACAAAAATAATCATTCGCCTAGAAATATGAAACTGAGCAATAAAGTACATGCTGAATGGTACATGGCACATTGGCATAAGAGAGCCAAAAATAAGGAAATATGTACCATATACATAATGCACCTGGTAAAAACATGAGCCAAGACAAAATACAATAATATCTGAGGACATGAGATACAAAGTCCCTTCCCTCAAAAATGGTTGGGAGGGAGGTGTTGAGGCCTCAAAAATCTATGGAAACAACACGGGAGATAACCACCAAGTTCGAACCTTAGAGTAGCTCCTTTTCCATCTGGGATAGTGGCTATGATTGGATTTGATGGGACCAGTTTCCCAATGTTTTGTGGGATTATTTCTGGTGATTTGAAAAAGAATAACTAGAAATTAACGTAGCTTTATTCTAAGATGCAAAACTTTGAATTAAATCTATTTTAATCTAACCTAGGGTATTGTTGATTTTATGCGATATAAAAAGATGTTTATGTAATCTATGATGATATAGATCAATCACAAAATATATAGAGTTAATATATTGTAAGATAATTCCTTTAAGAAAATAGTTAATCAAAAGAATTGTGAAAAATATATCGCATATTCTAATGATCACATACAGAAGAGACCATTCTCTATTCTAATATCATACAATAGTGCAACTGATACTTTAAATAGATATGGGAGATTTCATACATAATTCATGAAAGATAAACTTATCACTAATACTAGAACAAATATTTAGCAAACATGATAATAATACCAGATGTGTACCATTCTACTCATTTGATTAGTGACAATAGGCCATAATCAATATTCTACAAATGAGTATCCCAAAGAATAAAATATTGCATCAACAGTGATCAACAAAAAGATATTTGATTGAAAAGACCATGTTCCATGATTCCATCAATGCATTTACAAACTTACGATAGCGCATTCTTTGTAAATGTTCTTAATAAAATTCTGGACCCTTCTCTAAATACATGAGAAGGGTTTAAATACTATTCTTAATTAACTAAAAATAACTTATACAAAATATCTATGAGGAGGTTTCAAACAACCTTCCTCATTCCTAGTATCCAACTTTCCAAACATAGTATTTCTCAAAAATGACTCAGGTCTTCATTGATTAATCACCGCTGCCAACTTTGCCTCTTAGCTCACAAATGTTGAACATTGGACTAACTTGTGGTGGCATCCCAAATTGTGTTCTCAATTGTGCTACAAATATAACATCATGTAAAGGTGGCAACATTCTCTGTACTAAATCTAAGGAGCAATTCAAGGTCATGATCTGACTGTGTGGTTTGACCAAAAGTTGCCAAACTGCTTCCGAGTTTATTTTTGATAGCCCCTCAATTGTTTCCTTCTGTAGCTCACTCTTATTCTTCCGATTCTCGTCTAATGCTTTAAGATTAGGAAGTGTTTTTGGATCACTCTCCTTTATGAGGTTGGATGTGGACAACATGTGATTTATTGTTTTGATAATGCTTTTTGAAATACCCAATGCTCTGGCTATTGCTAGTTCAGCCCGTTTCACCTGTGATTCCAAATTAGTAAATAGAATAGCCTTATGTCTTTCGTTGATCTTCGGGAGACTTGACCTCTTCCCTTCATTTGAATCTTACCATTCAATATAATAAAATATCTTAGAATTGAGTTCATTGAACTCAATTCTTTGATCAATAATGATGTTTGTTAATTGTTCACTAGTATTCAAAGGTGGAATGATATTTGATATATGTTGGAGGAAGAACTGCTTTTGCTTTGTCAGTAAAGTATTCAATGTTAAAGCATCATTAATGAATTCCTCTGCAATAGGAATATACTTATACTTTGCTAGGTCATTCTTTAGCTCCTGGATTTGTTTTTTTTTAGGAGATAAATCATTTTCATGACTTATTTTCAATACTTCCATATCCTGTTGTATCTTATGCAGTTGCTCCTCTGCTTCACGGTTCACGATGGCTCTTTCTTCATCTAACTGTCGCAGTAATAGTGTGATTTGGTCATCCTTTTCTTTAATCAAAACAGAGAATTTGGTTGCTTTGTCGATTGTTGTTGTAGCAGAGGCTCCAGCAAATTGAGATAGCTGAGTCAAATGCTTAGTCAGATTTATTTGTGTGCCCTTCCATAAGACATCCATAAATTCATGTTATAAAGGAGTTTCAGTTATCCTCCTCTTCCTCTGTCTTTTTACAACAACTTTATGAAGAGGGATGTAAAAGACGTTTAGAGGAGGGATATCTGTTACATTCTAGACGATTTCAGTAGTTGGATCTGCAAGGATTACCTTTGTATCTTGGAAACTTTTTTTTGGACCTTCAATGGTCACTACTGCTATTTTCCCTCGCAAGGTCTGAAATCCTGTGGTTTCTTGTGTTGATGATACCTTAGGGGTATCCTGTAGTTTTTCATTGAATGTATCCCACAACTTTTCTAATTCATATGTTTCTACTTCCTACTCTCATGATATCCCTGGCTTATTCTGCTTCTAAGAGTTGGTTTCAATTCTATGACCAGTAATCCAAAATTCTTGTGGGAGATATTCTAACCTCTATCCTCTAAACTCCTTGAATCTTCTTAATTTCTCTGGGTCGAACTTTGTCTTGGCCACATTCAGAATCTGCTCAAAGTTCTCAGCTAATTCCAGTAAATCTTCAAACTCATCTATTATATGAGTTACAGGTCTGATCTTAAGTGAAAGGGTGAATTTGTTTGCTACTTGTTGTGGATCAAAAAACATTGCTAGTAGAACGGGGAGCTTTAATAACTACATATTCTGATACTCTTTATATGCATGACCATAATTAAGAAGGGTAAATGACCCACACTGAAGGGGAAAATTTGGCTATAGGGATTTCTTCATCTCCCTCAGGGTTTTGTGAGGTCATTTCCTACTGTTTGGTATGCTACTTCTCTTACCAATAGTTTATTTGATACATACATAGGGAGGACATGTGGGAAGGCTTGGCTACCAAATAGCTTGATATAAGAGAAGGACTCTTCAATAAAATACCTTCTGATTGCTTGGAGGTTTGTGATAGCTTCTTTTGTGAATCTTAGACATATTTTGTTGAAAACTAACTGATGTAAGGGAAGAACAACTCCTTGACATAATTGGTGAAAATGTGGAATAAAATCTTGTTCCCACATTTTCTTATAATTTAGGAAGATAGGAGTAGGATCATTTCTAGTCCATTTCCAACCCATGGTTGGAAAATGAGTGCAGAAACAAATGGCATCAAAGACATATGCGGACATGAGGAATTGGGGAACTCCTCTAGAGGAGGCACCCTGGTTTGGTGATATTCAGTAATCTATTTGGCAAAATTCTGAGATGGAATGGTTTCCCAATTCATAATGTGAGAATTCACACAAGCATCAATTAAAGGAACCCAATTGATCGAGAACTTAGCATTATCAGGGAGACCATACAATCTACATAGCATAAAGGCTACAAAATTATAAGGATTGGCCAAAGAAGCAAACAGGTACATACCCGCTTTATCTTGTTTGAATTTATTGTCTCTTCTCCTCCATTCATGTATCATTGAAACATGTCTTCATTTTCCTTTACAAACTTTACAACAAATTGTTTGTCGTAAATGTCCTCCGCATTGGGTAGCTGATGCATTTGTTGTAAATATTCGGCTCTGAAAGAAACCAAGACTATATTTTTAGCTGTCTTGATAAGTTTGTCTTTGACTTCTGTATTCTCTACTACCCATCTTATCGTATTTGTGTATGGCAAGAGCCTAGCCTTGTTGCTATTCGGTGAAGGAAAGAGCATGCAACATCTCTGAACTGCACTCCTGACGGTTCTATGCTGTCAATGGTTGGTTGAATGTATGTTATTTTAGGGTTTTCATTCTCCAATGTAGTATAGATAGTTTTCCATGTAGTGGCACCCCCATTTGCAACAGATACTATATTTGTAAAAATGGACGACATATCTATTCTTTCAGTTTCTGCGATAGATTGCTTGGTATGCGTTTGCACCACCTTTTGAATGGACATCACTTGAGCAGAGTTCCTATTAAAACCAACAAGAATTAATTGTTGTGTAAAATAAAAGATTTGATGAAATGCCTGCACTTTGAAAGAAAAGATCCGAGAGCGAGTTCAACATTAATCAACCATAATGAACACCATTATTACATGCATAGGGATGATAACCGTATTAAATCATTCTGACCTAACTCGTGTTGAGCTTAAAAACACTATTAAACATCTGTCAAATCCATCATGTTGATATTTAAGCTATAGCGTGAATGAAACTTTGTTTGATGGCTCTTGCAATCTGCGATATGCGATACAGAAAATCGCAAGATCACAATATCGGGATATCACAATATCGAGGTTTTGATAGGTAATAATTAAACTCATGACATAATATCCTCCGATGTGCGATATGTGATCGAGATGTCACATACAAAGTTCAATCACAAGTCGCATATCGGTATTCTTTTATTGTGCTTAAATTTTCTATTGAGGAATCATGCGATTTGTGATTTGCGTTGAGGACTTTAATATGTTTTAAGTTAGGTTAAAAAGGGATTTTTTGAAAAGTAACAATTTTTTAAGAGTTGGCATTTTATTCACAAAGAGGGGGGAAATTCAATTTAAAAGGGTCCCTATTTGTATTATATATAATAAAAAATGGGGGATTGTTGCATAGCACAACAATTGGTGATTCACTTGGGAGATCCAACTATCTTTGATTAGTTTCTTTGACATTTCTCAAACTTTCGAAACAAGAAAAGTTGTGAAAAAATAAGAATTTGTATGATTCATAAATTAAATAGTGTTTCTATGGAATATAAAGTATTCACATATCTCACTTCTTTTCTTACTCAACTCTTCAGGTGATAAAACATAAATGTTTGTATTAGTCAATACTTATATTTATAAAGATAAAGTAGGTATTTTCTTAAAATTGGATTTATAGCTTTTTACTCATTTATCATAGATAGAGCCTCTGGTGCCAACATGCGTTATAGCCTCAACAAGGTTGTCTTTTAACCAACAATGATTCATAGTCCCATCTAAAATTGATTGCTAATTTCAAAATTTAATCAAAATTTTATTCATTTTCCTTTTACTTGGAACTTGTTTCTTTTTATGGTACTTTTTACTTCAAATATCATTAAAAGCCATTGTCTAGGCTTGGTGACCTGATGGTAACAATGTCATTCACTGGTTGTAATTTAAACTGAACAAGATGGCGCGTGATGAGACCCCGTGTCTTTTGATTGTTTCAATCAATAGCTATTACCCTGAATGCAGTATTGGTAATATCAATCTAAATTATTTTCGTGTGAACATGATAAACAAGCTCATGATGAGACTCATTATCTTTTAAGTTTTGACTATTTTAATTACATTGTGAAAAAACAAAATTTTATCAGATGGGGTAAATCATTGGCTCATTTAAGAGTTATGGATGATAATTATAGAGTTGGTAAATACCTTTTTGCAGAGAACCCTTGCTAAGCTACTGGTTCTTTTCTTGACTGGTACAAAACATCTATACTTTATAGAATCAAGAGTCTTTTCAGAAACTAAATGTCTTTAGTAAATTAAAAAATTTCCCAAAGAAATAAGGTTTATTTAAATATCATATTTATAATTATCCTTTTACTCTTCTTATTTATATAAGCGAGAAAAATCAAGTAAATTATCAGAAATTTTAAATTTTGAACAGCCAAAAGAGATACTATTCAATCTTTATTTTCTTAAAACTTAAAATTTTAAAACTAACATTTAACTTCTAAGAAAAATATGTTTTAAGGATTTTCCCATTTACAGGTAAAGAGTCTTTTCTAACTAACAAATCTTGTAACAAAAAGGTGGATGGGCCCAATTTCTCTATGATTTGAAATGGACCAAGCCACAGTCTTTGGAATTTGGTATGTTTACCTTTTTCCTCATGTTCTTTATCCCATTTCAAAACAAGATCTCCAGTTTCAAAAGTTCTAGGGCTGGGGGATGTTGTATCCAATGAAGCTTTAACTATTTGTTGATGATGAGCATGTATTGCTTTGGATTTCTCCCTCTGTTCTTCTAATTTAAGGATTTGACCATGTCTAAGTTGAAGAGAAGAAGAAGGGTTTTCATCAATAAACTGAACTAAAGCAATAGATGGTATTGTTATGTTTTTGGGTAGCATTGCTTCTTTCCCATAAACCAATACAAATGGAGAAGTAGCTATTGAGACTTTCTAAGTGATTCTATCTGCTCAGAGAGCAAATATTAGTGCTTTATGCCAATTCTTTTGATTTTACTCTACAATCCATTTGATAATTCTAATCAGGTTTTTTTTTGTAGATTCATCTAATCTGTTACCTTGAGAATAATAGTTAGCTGAGTATTTAAGTTTAAAAACCTATTTTAAAAGCAAACTCTACCATATCATCTCCGGAAAAGTAAGATGCATTATCAAACATTAAAGCTGATGGGAGACCAAGCCAAGTAATTGTATACTGATCAATGAAATTCATAATGTTTTGGGTGTTAACTACCTTTAATGGAATAACTTCTACCCACTTTGTAAAATAATCAGTTGCGGTTAGAATATACTTATGTCGTTTGGAGGAGGTTGGAGTTATTTCACTAATAATATCTAATCCCCATAGTTCAAATGGTTGTTGTATATTTATTGGCTGCAATGGGAGTGTTTCTTACCTTTCTCTTCCTACTGTGATTTGACATACTTTTCATTTCCTCGCATATTCATGTGCATCTTTGAAAAGGGTTGGCCAATAGTACCTGGCGTGCATAATTTTATGTGCTATGGTATTTCCTCCGCAATGACCTCCAGCTGGCCTGTCGTGTAATTCTTGCATTACCTTTTCATCTTCAAGTTTCTCTAAACGTCTTAATAATAAAACATCATAGTTTCTTCTAAATAACAAATTATCAATTAATTGATATTGATTTGCTTTAAGCCTTAAAGCACGTTTAGCTGTATAATTGAGATATAATGGAGCATGTCCATTTTTCAAGAAAAAATTTAGATCAACATATTGTGATTCAGAATTGTTGAGGCTTACCTCAGATAATTGCACTTCAGTTGATTGATCTTCCTCTCTTGGTAAATGAGAGTGTTAGGCCTCTATAATACTAGTGATTCCCCCATTACTATTGTCATTGTATCCCTTATTGTTATTATTTTGCCCCTATTGTCCCCATATTGTTATTAGTATGCCCCATAGAAACCCACTATTGTTATTTTTGTGCCCTTATGTTATTACTATTATGTTGGCTTGATTACATTGTGACCCATTAGACTCCTATATATAGAAGGGAGGTTTAGTCATTTGTATCATCCAAGAATTGTTCATTTGTGTAATGTACAGTAGGTTGCCCCCTCGAAGAGGCTGAATTCTAAGGTGTTGATCTATCTTTTCTATCTTTTGTGAGTTGGTTTCCTAACATTTGGAATTAGATATTATTATCTTTCCCGGTTTCCCTACAATACCCACATTTTGCAAAAACCTTGTCCTCTAATAATTTTAGCATGATGTATTTCTACATCATATTCCTAAAGTGTAGTAACCCAATTTTCTCTCTTCTCTCCTACTTCTCATTGGATTAACAGCTGCCTTACAGCAGGGTAAGGGACTATTATCTTAGTGTGTGTTTTTAGGAGGAAAGGTCTAAAATGTTTTAAAGTTTTAAATACAACAAAGGCATGTTTCTCCATAGCTCAATAATTTAGCTCAACACCTTGTAAGTTAGAACTAAAGAATGAAATAGGTGCTTCAATGTTCTAATCATTTAAATGTGTCAAAATTTCCACGTAAGAGGTATCAGAAGAGAATGTGTATAATACAAATGGTTTTAGTAAATTGGGAGTTGTTAAGGAAGGAGCTTCAATGATGGCTTCTTTATCAACTCAAAAGAATCTTTCTCACCTTTTTCCCATATAAAAGCTAAATTTTTTCGAATCATTCACTGTAGGGGTAAGACGATTTGAGAAAAATCAGGAATAAATTTTTTTACAAAATTAATTTTCCCTAAAAATGATTGCATCGGTTTTTTGTTATGTGGCAGGGGAATATTTTCAATTTCTTGAATCCTATCAGGATCGATATAGATTCCTTTCTTAGATACCACAAATCCTAATAATTTACCTTTTGCGAAGGTGAAATAAGATTTTTTAGGATTCAAAGAAATGTCGAATTTCTCACATCTCAAAGATTTGTTTTAGGTGACTCATATGGTTGTTTCTATTTTTAGAATAGACAGTGATGTCATCTAAACATATTACAACTAAATTGTTGATTAGTCCTCTAAAATCTATGTCCATAGCATGTTGAATGTAGCACCAACATTAGTCAATCCAAATGGCGTCTTTTGATATGCATATGTTCCCCACTTTGTTCTAAATCGTAACAGCCCAAAATAAATATCTAATTCACTTATTAACATTAAATTTAAATCAAAGTGGCACTTACCTAGCCAAATAAACATGCAATTAATTAACTAAATTCAAACTATGAAGAGTGCTTACTTGTGCTTACCTGTGGTAGAAGTAGGCTTACCGCAACAAGGTCTTGGGGACGACTCTCTACCCAACCGTAGGCTCAATTGTGCAAGTATTTGCTACAACTGGCCACCCCCAAGCCCTCAATCAATGTACTACTACCAGTGACTCCTATGTCTTAAAACACCATTCTCCCAAGAGAATGAAAGATAGAATCTCAAAAAGATGGAATGCAAGAATACTTCTCATCTTCTTCACCATCTATTAAATAGAACAAACATTGGAAGGGGAACCACATGCACACACTCCATGTGTCTACATGCAACTTTCTTTTGATTTTTAGCTTTCTTGTTTTATTTTCTTCTTTTTGGTAGTTTTCTTGTTTTATTTCTATTTATTCTTATTTAGATCTTTAGTGTGGTTATTACTATTTTTATTTATTTTCTTGTATATATTTTTAATGTCATTAATATTTATGATTTATTATTTTTATTATTTATTATTAAGTGATTTATTTATTATTTATTATTATTATTATTTTGTATTATTTACTATTATTATTAAGGGGAAAGGATATTTACATACTCTCCCACTTTAAGGAACTTCGTCCCGAAGTTAAGTTGAATTATTTATTATTTATTATTTTATTTACTTCATGTTGCCAACACCCTCTGCTGAACTAGTATAACTAGCAAGCATCGAAAGTCCCCAACACCCCGGGAAATCTCAAGGAATCTCTGTTCTTTTTCCCACTTTCGGCACCAGGCTAAGCCTGACCCAGTCTCTATCCTAGTCCAAGGCTGGCCCCAAGGCTTGTGCTTGACTTAGACCTCATCTGCCCCAAGGCAGGCATCCGGTCTAGTACTCAATGACCCCGGGCATCTCGCAAGGTTGGCCAACTCCCTCCACAACTACTAAGGCGCACAACCCCATGCATCGAAGTCCTTTACATCCCTTTCATACTTCGGCATCCCAATCCAATAACAGGCACCTAGCCTAGAACATCAGGCACTTCGCCTCCTCAAGATGGTCCCATAGTCCTTCAAGAGTTGTCCATCAAGAGCTACACAAGACAAAGGAACCACTAGCATATGTAGTGTTGATTGAGTTTTGTCCCCAGCCCATATGGTGTTACTTATTCTCCCTTGTGCATATGGGCTCGTACGAGATCATCAAATAAACCGGCTCTTTCGGCCCATTTGTGGAGTCCTGTGAATCATCACACCTCAACATACAACCAATGCATTAACCATACCATCATAGTATCATAGAAAATAATCCACATGCCAAGTCTTGCATGTCATCATGAGAACATTCATTAAGGTTAATCGCAACATTATGAATAATAACGAACTTTATGTTCATGTATGTCATAAATTTGTACGCAACTATCGCATGCTTCACCTCATGAAATACCATCATAAGTTAGATCATCAACATATATACATCAAGACATATCATGACCTCACATAATAACTAAACCACATGTCAATAACCTTATATTATAGCATCATAATTCCTATGCCACGTTATGCATATCATATCCATCATGAGTATTCAACATTAAATATCTATAATCATGTAGTGAATGAATATAACATCATAATACCTATGCATATCACTATCATCATAAGGATGCATCATCACTATAAGAACCACATGTACATCATTATCCTCCTACCATTATATCATGAAACATCGTCAATATGAGAAATATCTCAATACTTATCAAATATAGAATAATACTCTATAAGAATTCTTATCATGATTCATCAGAAAAATCAATTTCATTTACTTTACAAACATTCAACTATGAACTAAGATTATTCAACATCCATCTAGGCTCTATGTTATCTCATTAGTGTTATTAGTGTTATGTTTTCATCAAGATACCAATTAGTTTTTTTTTTCAATAATCATTTCCACTTCTTTCAACTAGGAAGTTGACCATTTACACCATAGGTATAATCATCTAAGTACATCGTTAAATTTCACATGAGCCTCATCATCTTGAGTCTTAATCTCTTGTCATATATTCTTCCTTCCCTAAGGAAATTCTGGTAAAATTCATTGTTAGGATTTTATTAGTTATACAATCATTATTTAAATCATCTATCTCAAAATTAAAATCCCTTGGTTTTACATCCATTTACCCTTTGGCTTATGATTCCAATACCGCTATATGCAATTGCATATAAACATTATTTCATCATGATTTAATTTTATATCATGCTTAATTTACTTGCACGAGGATTTGTTGATTCATGTTGACTTATTTAACAATTAGCACTTCATCCACACAAATATTTTCTTATCTCGTCGAGTTTGTCAGGTTTGTATCTCAATAACGTTTGATTGCTTTATCATAAAAGACTCTTTCTTAAATAGTATCATTATTTTAAATTTTGAAACAGTTGGAAACACTACTATCATCATTGTCCATTTAAATGTGAGGTGTTATGTGGAAACAACCTCTTTTAATTTTATGGGAAGTCCTACTCATGAAACAATGAGTGAAAATTAGTTAAGTACAACCTCTATTAATTGACTATATAAATATATAATATATATATATATATATATATAATATATATATATATATATAAACCTTATCACCACTCACCACTGTTGTTAAATCCCATATTTGAATACAAAAGTTTTAGTTATCAAGTTAAATTAAGGAATATGATACAAAAGGGAAAGCGGCATTTGCTCAATCCAAAAGTTAGGTCCTCAAAGAACTATAGAAACTTTTTAGAAAAAAAAAATAATCGCATTGAAGATCATAAGAGTCATGTCCACAAAATTGTATGAATGGCTTTACATGAAGGATAGAGTAAGAAGAGAAAGCAAAATAAAGAAAAATTTAAAAGATATAAGTTAGCCAAAGTGCCCAGGGATTCCAACCTGTATTGCAGAGGTCCACCTAAAGATAAGTAAATTTCTTGTTAGAGTAGCATTCTTTCAAAACATTTACAAAATAAAATAAGTCGAGGTTCATGCAGGCACCTGCGATAGGGAAATTTGAAATATAGAACAAGAAATTGTAACTGGTTATTGATATATCTCAAAGAAAAATGTGGTCCGCGTCATCCGAACTGTACGTTAGTAGAAGTGAAGTGTAAATTACACATAACAAAGAAGAGCAATGGTGAATTTCTATAAATATATATAACTCTATACCATGTTCAAAGAAAGGAATTCTAGTGCAAACAAAATTATTTCCCTAAAGATCTAGAGAAAACCCTTCATACATTCGAAAAAGAACTTAAATTAACTGTAACCATTTTGACCTGTAACAAAAATGATATTCATGGTTCTTTGTCCAGAGGGTCAGAAGTTCACCCCAAAGATGTCACATATAACAAACAAATTTTAAATAGAATAAACCCCATGGTATATGAAAAAAAAAAAGCTAGAATTTACCTGTGTAAACATCCTGAAGGAACTTGGAATTAGTTATAGCCGACACCATTACAATTCATAAACGGTGCAGTGTAGGTCGTCTGTTAGAAAATAAACAATGTAGTGTAGGTCAAACAATTTCCTAGATATTAAAAAGCAAACAATTATTCCCTAAATTCTGACGGCTTACTCGGTTGAATGTTTCTAAATTCACCAACTGTGGCATATGAACTCACAAAGAGTTTATCTAATTTTTCATCCAATTTATATGTTGCAAGGCTTTTTTTTGTTTTTCTGGTTGTATTGTTCCCTGCAAAAGTTATATTGATTGATAGAATCATTGTAAGTGCTATCTATTAATCATGGATAGGGATCATTTTGAAATTTATGTGCATGTTCATGGGAAATGATAAGTTATTGCTGCTTGCTCTATTAATGATGAAGGGAAAGCGTGGACTTTCACCGGAAGTCCTCAAATTCTTTTTTGGAATATTTAATGGCGTCTGAGTTGGCGGTAGAGGATAATTTTGACTTTCTCCATCCATGGCACTGAGATTCTATCCTAGCACAGATTTTCCTAAAGCTAGAATCACATGAGAAAGCCTTTTTAACCTTCAATTTCCAATAAAATTTTAATGCTTTTAAACTGTTTAGTTTTGCATATTATATGACTTGGATTTCTGAAACTGAGTCTAACTTAAGGGATTTTGAACTAGAAATCCTTGACGTGTCCATCTCAATTGTTCAAAATCATTGAAATTGGTACATCCAGGAATTTTACAATAGAAATCAAGTAAAGATGGAATTGTACCACTACGTAATATAAAGCAAGATGGATTTCTTAAACGAATTAATAGATCAAAAGATCATAATGAGAGTCCATGAACTCATGGGTATCTTAACATAGATAAAGCTGAATGAATGAGGAAAATTTCAGGCATAAAATAGAATCCTGAGCTTTGAAAAGCCAAAAAGCAAAGTAGATTTTGGAATGGAAATATGCTTTCCTATTTTGGGTGTTCTGAGATATCTGTTTTTGTATTTGAAAAATCAGGTGACGTCGAAGATTACTTTCGACACCAAATTCATGATACGATTATGATAGTGTTGGTCTGTGATGAACAATTGAAAGGCTACAGTTCTTAATGTGAATAACTTATTCAAAATTATCTTTAACTGCTTCAATATGAATGAGTTCCTTGGCCTTACAAGAAGGAAAAGTGTCTGATACGAACTTGACAACTTTTGAAAAAATAGCATACATGATACAGTACAGAAAATCATACAAAATATTAAGAGCTCAAAAAAAACTTGTTGGTGGAAGTAGTCTGGTAGAGGATATCGATGCTGAAGGTGCACTCAAATATCATAGAAGGAAAATAAACGGAAATATTGTAGTTGATACCGGGGACAAAACAACAACAACAATAAAAATGTTGTTATGCAAGCTCAAAGGCCCCTGGAATTGAAACGCCCCAAATTTATGTTTAAGATCTTAGCCATAAACCCACAATGCAGAGATTTATTATAAGAATACCAAAAAAAAAAAATCGTTTTGGAGATTTGATTTGATTATAGAAGAATAATACTGGTTTCATATCTCAGGGCCCATCTTAGAATGGTACTAGAATTAATTAAAATAACATTTGATCTGACTCGCGGTATATGAAGTCCAGAGAGATTTGGTTCCTGGATAGGATATAGATTTTGGAGAGTAGCCTTTAACAAATTTAGAAAGGCAACATAAAGCCAAAAATTTAACAACGATTTTCAAGCCGATCTAGAACAACAACAATAGATCTTATTAGTTCTTGCATTAATGTTTAATTCCCAAAGGTACCAAGAGTTTGAGGCGATGTTGGTTAAGATGGAGGGGTTCAATAACCGTCAACCCTCACATTATAACTTTATTCCCGATGCAATGAGTGCTAAGTGAACTATTCAAAGATCATGAGAAATTAGTCAGTTACGACTACCTCTCATGGAAATGGTCATACATGAATGACTTACTTAACGCAGTTGAATCCCAAAATGATATCTAAAATGGTCATACGTGAATGACTTACTTAACGCAGTTGAATCCAAAATGATATCTAATATAAGTCATAACTATTTAAGTATTAGTTTTAAAACATATACTTTTGGGTGTCACTAAAATATATAAAATTGATTCGAGTGGCTTAATTTATTAAAACAACAAAAATATGTGTATTACCTTTTCTTACCAGTAAAAATGATTTATTTACTTAATTCACTATTTCCCATTAAAATTATCTATTTAATTAATTTTCTATTTATAATGTAAACTTAAAATAAAAAAAACCTCTAGTTTATGTTGTAATTTGATTCGATTTCCATAATATAAAAAAATAAAAAAATTAAAGTTATACATGTAGACTATAAAAGAAACTTAGCAAATTAATATTTTTTTTAGAATCACATATCAATTTGTGTGTAGTGTCACTGATACTTATTCATACACAAACGTAACAATGGTAGTGACAATAAAAAAAATAAAAATAAAAGAGGTAGTGACAATCTAATCAATTTTCCTCGCCGACAGAGATTGGAATAGCGTTTGCCATGGGACAATAAGGCTAGAAAAATAAATTTCTAACATATATGTAAAACAATTTCAATGACAAACAAAAACACCCACCGATATTTCAGGTTTGTCTACATTTTTAGTTATTAAGGATGGCATTTCTTTCTCCTACCATCACACCTGTAAGAATGGGTGAAGATTTACAGGGATGTCAAGTTATAGCCATATAGATATTGGCATTTGTCTAATTTACAAAGCAGTTTGGATATGGATTTTCTTACTAATGCAAAATAAAAATAAACTGCGTAAAATTTTTGCTCACCTTGCTTAGCTACACGTAGAGCATAAAGGTTGAAGAGTTATTTATCCCAAGAATCTTTTTTTTTTGGGAAAAATATGAACAGGCCTTGAAGCATCGTCCAACGTCAACATTTCAATAAAATAATGTTCTTCAACATCTTAATTAAAAATTTCAATGCCTTTCCATTTCCGTTGATCCCAAAATAAATAAAAAAATAATCGATGGCAAAAAACTTATGATGAGATATCAGAAAATAAATACTAATCTCATTATATTATAATTTTCTATTATAGATTGACATAAAACAATTAAATCATAATCATATAAAAAACATTAAACAAGATCTTGTGGAACGACTAACTTATAAGCCCTAAGGGTTGAACCTTGCTCTGATACCATATGTAACAGCCCAAAATAAATATCTAATTAACTTATTAACATTAAATTTAAATCAGAGTGGCACTTACCTAGCCAAATAAACATGCAATTAATTAACTAAATTCAAAGTATGAAGAGTGCTTACTTGTGTTTACCTGTGGTAGAAGTAGGCTTACCACAACAAGGTTTTGGGGACGACTCTCTACCCAACCGTAGGCTCAATTGTGCAAGGATTTGCTACAACTGGCCACCCCCGAGCCCTCAATCAATGTACTACTGCCAGTGACTCCTATGTCTTAAAACACTATTCTCCCAAGAGAATGAAAGATAGAATCTCAAAAAGATAGAATGCAGGAATGCTTCTCATCTTCCTCACCATATATTAAATAGAACGAACATTGGAAGGGGAACCACATGCACACACTCCATGTGTCTACATGAAACTTTCTTTTGATTTTTAGCTTTCTTGTTTTATTTTCTTCTTTTTGATAGTTTTCTTGTTTTATTTCTATTTATTCTTATTTAGAGCTTTAGTATGGTTATTACTATTTTTATTTTTATTATTTTTTATTTATTTTCTTGTATATATTTTAATGTCATTAATATTTATTATTTTTATTTTATTATTATTAAGTGATTTATTTATTATTTATTATTATTTATATTATTATTATTATTTTTGTATTTTGTATTATTTATTATTATTATTATTTATTATTTATTATTAAGGGAAGGGATATTACATAAATGTAGTCTTTAATCTATCATCTCGATGAACCATAATCTGATTGTAACCTGCAAATCCATCAAGAAAAGATATCAATTCAGAACCTGCAATTGATTGCAGAATCTGATCCATGGTAGGCAAAGGAAAATTATCTTTTTGGTAGGCTTTATTCAAATTTTTAAGATCTATACAAATACTAATGTCTCCATTATTTTTACTCACAAGAATCATGTTTGACACCCATTTTGAATGTCTAATAGGGAAAATGCTTTTGGCTTTGAGCATTTTATTGAGTTCAGACTTAATTTGACTTTCTAAGTTTGAGTGTATCTTCCTAAGCTTATGTTGGACGGGCTTGTCATTTGAAATCATGGGTATACTATGCTTCATTATAGAAGTATCATATGTTTTGAGATCTGAATAATCCACGCAAAGACACTTTTATATTTTCTTATCAATTTAATGAATGACATCCTTTCATCGAGTGTTAAGCCAAAACCTAGGTTTATGTTTTGAGGTTTATCACGTGTACCAAGATTAATCAACTCAAATCTTAGAGTAGAACTCTGTGTTTTTGAATTGCTAGTCTTTTTAAACCTATATTTTAAATCATAGAGATCTTCCATCTTGACTACAAATTTGGGAATTGGATTTGCATCCTTTTTATTTTCAATCTATAGGTCATGTTCATGTTCGTTTATGATTTGACCTTCATAAGATCCATCTGATGAAAGAAAGTCGATTATATCTGTATCATCATTAAAAACTCTCCATTTTTTTATGTCATGAGGAATGGAAGGTATAAAAATCAACTCAATCGAAAATCTATCTGGACTAAATTCTTTTGACGGTATCAATTTAGATGCTACATTGGCAAGTAAATCAGCACTTGCGTTTTGTAACCTAGGGATTGTTGAAATATTAAATGGAGTGAAATGAGAAGTGAGGTTGTGAGCTAATTCTTGATAATATTTCAGGGGTCTAGAAATACAATGGATTATGTTCCTGATTTGCTTAACGATTATTTCAGAGTCCCCATATACCTGAAAATATTTAACGTTTAATCCAATGGCTTTATACAGGCCTTGAATCAATGCTTCATATTCGACAATATTATTCTTGCATTGAAATTCAAGTCTACAAGCTAGCATTGTTTTCTCTCCTTTGGATTGATTAAAATGCAACCTGCTCATGCACCATCATCTGATTTTGAACCATCAAAGTATAGAGTCCAGAACAAAAGAATGATTTAAAGTTTTATTACTAAGATTAATACATTTAGAAGTGTTTTATTGAGAAAAAAATTCAACCTGATAAGTAATAATATTTTCTGGGAAAGGTGAGATTTGGGCATTGAATGAGCCAAGGAATGATTCAATAGAATAGTTTCCAATAATATTATTCGTAAAAGTCACAGGATCGTTCGGTCCTTCTAATTTAGTTACTGTATGTTTTATAAATTTTTGTGATCAACTATAATTTGATTTCGTTTACCATTATATGGTAACCACATTTGTGACCAATCGGTTGCGAAATATCCATGTAGTTTCTGAGACCAATCCCTACTTAAAATAAGACCATAAATTTCAGGGATGTCTACCACTAAGACATCAATTACTTGTAGCACCTTCGGGTTGGATGATAATCTAATTGATGCTGATAAAATTTCTCCAACAACCTCGACTTTTGTTCTGACCAATTGTACTATATGCACAATAGAATTTTGAGGGGTAACGTTAAGTCTCACGCACACAAATCTTGGCATGATATTCGAAGAAGCTCCTAAATTGATGATGAGCCCCATAAATGGGTAATTATATGGGCTCATTTTGCCTCCTAACTTAGCTTAATCCACCATTCTCATTAGTTTATTGCATGTTTTTAGTTATATTTATGCTAATAGAGTGAGTTGGGTTAGTCATTATGCCACGAAGTCTAATGTGTGCTTTATGGAGATTTTTGGTCAATTTTGAGTCAAAGTCAAAGGTTTAATGAGAATTTGGCAACCAATATTCGAGGGAAACAAGGAAGAGGATTTTTAGGAGCGTGTCCCCCTCATTTATAACTCCCTGCTTCGAATCCTCCTTCAGAAGGCTCGGAGCACAAGCAACCACATCAATGCATCAAAGGGGCAGTTGAGCAAGTGAAGAATAACTGCTCTCTATCTCAAGTCTTGGGAGCCAAGCCTCCTTGATTTTAGGAGAACTATTGAGAACTCCAATTTTATAAATAGAGAGGCCTAGGGCCTCATTAGGTTGTTGGATGTTAGTCAATTTTTCGCACTTTTGTTGCATCTTTTGCTCAACTCATTTTCGAGCTTACTTTTGTGGACAGTTTTATGTAATGTGACTATTATTTTGATAATGAAGGTGAAATATTTTCTGACCCAGCATTGAGTTCTCTCAGAGGGCTGAAGCTCTTGGGTTAGGGCCCAACCCAAGCTACCCAACACCTCTTGTTTTTTATTTATATGTTTTGTTTCAGTTCATGGATTAGTCGTTGTTAGATAATTTTGTTTCCTTATTAGAATAGGTTGCTTTTGGTAATTTGCATAGTTGTTTCCATTTCAGTTTGTTGAAGTAGGTTAAATAGTGATAAGAGAAAGATAAAAAATGGCCATCAACAGAGCCTTGACCTCCTTTCCTCCCTTTGGGACCATGAGCTGAGGTCAAGACCCTCTTGCTGCCACAAAAACATAGTTTTTCCTTCCCCATGTAATTTCTAGTGTTGTAGTCTGATTTAGAGGTTAATGCTTTGCTTCAGATCTATTTTGCCATGCTCATTTTTGTTTCTACAATAAATCTCTTTCCATGCTTTCCTTTCCATATAGCATTGTTCAACATTTCTTTTTCCTAGATCAGAATTTAGGTTAATATGAAGTACAATTCTGTTTTTTTGTGCAACTAGTTCCTTTTCTTGCTCAATTTCCGTGTTTGATTTGTAGCTCTCTTGTGGTACATCTATGCTCATAATAAGTCAATAAATCAGCCATCGCCATCTCTTTTGCTACATGTTCCACAGGTCATTCACAATTCATCATAAATCTGCCCTATTTTTCTGCATCTTTTTCATAAACTTTCCTCTCGTCTCTTGAACAAGTCCAACCATCATTCTCTTCCGTCATCCCCCTGGATGTACCTCAGACACCTTAGCACATCCATCTAGTTTTCAACTACCCTTTCCCACCATTTTTCCACCTTTAAAACCTCTAAAACAGCCCTCGACATCCTCCTATAGATCCTCCTGTAGATCCCCTGCAGCCTCCTGTAGAATATCTTGTAGGTGACTTTTTGAAGTCCGATTGTAGGGCAAGCATCCAGAAGGTTGCTAGAGGCCTCCTAGGACCCATATACACCTTCCTAAACCTCTACAAATTCCAAATTTTCCCTCCATCACCACCTAATCGCTGCCACATCCACAAATAAAAAAAAATTACATACACAACAATTTCACATATAATACATAAAAATCCAAAAAGATGATTTATTCTCATTTCCTTCTAGAAGTAGCTTCAATAGATGTAATTTACTTCCTCAGTAGGTAATGGCATTCATTTCATAGGTTTTCATCTCTCTTTCTGCAAAAGTAGGGTTAGTTGGTAAATTAGGGTTTGCTAGGTTGTGCTTTACATTCTGGTCTTCTTTCTCTTTCTGCAAGTAGAATAGCATCTGTAGAGTAAGCTTTCCTTTCTTTCATCACATTTAAAGCTTCTTCTAGAATCCATAGAAGTTGGCTTGAGCTCCTAGTGATCTTGTGCCAGCTGAGCAAGTGACAGTTTGCAATAAGAACTAGTACTTGTGCATACAGCACCATCGCTTCCACGTTTGTTATGAACTACCGGGTTGATAAAAGTAAAGTAGGAAGCCCTAGGAGTTGCAACACTATTGCTGTAGTACTGGTGCTCACTACTTTTTGGTGCCGTTGCCGGGGAAGCGTCAGAGTAATTTTTGATTACTACTTTTCTTCTATTTTTCTACTGCAACATTATGCTAAGTAGTTCATTTCAGCAAAAGTAGAGTAGATGTTTCTTTCAATTTCTGCATTTCCTTGCTTTCATTCCAATTCTGCAATTTCCATTTTAGCAAAAGTAGATTAGTCCTTTCAATTCTGCAATTTCCATTTCATCAAAAGTAGATTAGTCATTTCCTTACTTTCATTCAAATTCTAAAATTTCCATTTCAGCAAAAATAGATTAGTCATTTCCTCGCTTTCATTTCAATTTTGCAATTTCCTTTCAACCAAAATTCACCCAAAAAGATATTTCCTTTCATGCCTCGTAGGAACAGAGATAATTCAGGAAAACTCCTACCCAACACCCCCACAACATCACAAAGCCACCATTCTCTCTTCTTCAGTGGTAGTGATCTAGAAGAGCCTTTAGGTGAACAACCAAAGATATTTGAAGAACCTATAGGGGAAGAAAACATCCCTTCTGAAACAATGGCTGAAAACAGAAATGCTAGGGGGGATGGAGAGAGAGTAGAGGGTACCCTTCCCATTCAAGAGACCAATGGGGACACTAAAATGAAGAACATAAGCCCTTCAACACTACCTCACTTCCATGGATTGACTACAGAAGATCCTGACACCTTTCTGTTTGAGTTTGATGTTATTTGTTAAACCTATGACTATGCTAAAGATGAGCAAAAGTTGAAACTATTTCCTTCTACTCTCAAGGATGCAACATTGTGCTGGTTCATGGGGTTACTTAGCAATAACATCACAACTTGGGCTCAAATGCAGCAAGCCTTTAATAACAAATATCGGGACTATTGTAGGTCAAAAGATACCATGGAAGAAATCTTCTGAATGACCATGGGAAGTGATGAATCTTTGGAAGATTATGAAGAAAGGTTCCAGCTCAGTTATAAAAGGGCCAAGTGCAAACTTGACCCCAAATCTCTAAAGTTGGCCCTTCTCAGGGGAATTTCGGAAGGCCTTCTAGACACCCTCCATTTTCTGGCTGGGGGAGACATCTACCAACTATCTTATGAAGACATAAAGAATGTTTTTAGAAACCATTCTAGGGCAGTGAGAAAGAGAGGTAGGGGGAGTCAACCCACAGCCAATACCTCCTCATCTAGTTCATCCCTCAAAGGTGAACTTGGAAACATGCTGGAAGACTTCAAGAGTGAGATGCTGCAGACTCTTGCCATGCAAATGGATACCTTGCATATCAAAAGGAAACAAGAGGAAGCAAAGAGGGCTTTGGCCATTTTTTGTCATAGGTGCACCAGAAGGCATTCTAGGAATGAATTTCCATTGAACTCTATATAGGTTTGTTCAGTCTATGAAGAAGATCATTCTACAAATAAGTGCCCTTCCTTGCCCAGACTTAAAGCTGTATACCAAGGGGCCGAAGGAGCCACTAAACCACTCTATTTCATGAACCAAAGGAGACTGCATGGACCTAAACCATACCAACAGGGAATGCAAGGGACATCTCAAGCATACTACAACCCCAATCAAGCCACTTCCATACCTTCTTTGGGTCCCCCTACTCATCCTTCCTGGTGCACACGTCCTCCTTAGACATACTATCTCAATATCATGCCCAACCAACCGCTTATTCATTTCACTCCTATGCTCAACCACAACCTCAGTGGAATGCATCTCATCAGGGGTGGAGGCCCCAGTACAGCTCTCCTCCTGCTCTTTTTCCTCCACCACCTTCTCAACCACAACCATTGCCTCCTGCTCCACCAAGGCAACCCCAAATGCCTACTCAACCGAACCTGAACCCAAACAACAGACAGGCTTAGCAAGTATATAATGGGGAACCATCATGCCCAACCTATGTTGTGGAGATTCAGGAGATTAACCTACGATCTGGGAAGGTTCTCCTAGATATCCAACCTCCCCCTAATGAGGATGAGGAAGATAAAGAGGAAAGTGAACCGAAATCAATTCCACCCTTTCCTAAAAGATTATCCAGGGAAACACAACCCACCCCAGAAGAAACTGAACTTGTACGAGAATTGAAACAATTATGTGTAAAGATACCACTTCTCCATGCCATAAAGGATGTGCCTATATACAATAAGATGATAAAAGAGAAGTGCTTCAGGCATCCAAGTAGGCGTAAGAGAGATGCCCCAACCATCAATGTCATAGGAAAAATATCCAACCTAATGCAAGGGTAGGTAATCTGTCCAAAATATATAGACCTTGGAAGCCCAGTAGTTGATGTCCACATCGATGACACCATGATCCCCCATACCTTGATTGATCTAGGGGATGCCATTAATGTGATGAAAAAGGACACCATGCTCAAACTCAACCTCCAGGGCTCCTTGAGGAAGACCACGACAATACTGCAACTAGCAGACCACTCCACCGTGATCCCAGAAGGTATTGTGGAGGATGTGATGGTCTCCATTGATTCTTGGGAATACCATGTTGATTTCCTAGTTCTCCAGCCAAAGGAAAAGCTCACTCAGTACCCCCTCATCCTGGGAAGACCGTGGTTGGCCATTGCAGATGCTTACATCAGCTGACGAGCTGGGAACATGAAAATCAAGAACGGGCATATGTCCAAGCAACTAGTCCTATACCCTTTTGCCCAACCCCTGTTAGAACATGATCTACCTCTCTGGTTGGAGGAGGAGGATGAGGATGAAGTCTATTGTACACCACTATGTACATTAGAAACTGTTATGGTAGGGAAACATCAAAATGAGGATGATATCATTGAAAATTTAATTCAGAATCCACCCCCAGTATTTTTCCATTAGAATATCTAGTGAAAGACACCTAAGACAATCCCTTAAATGATCTTTGTGTGGAAGACCCAACCTCTTTCCATGTTAAGAATATAGAGTTCGGCCCTAAAAGAACCTTTAAAATCAACTCATCCCTATCCACCTCCCAGCAGAAGGAACTGTGTAGCTTATTAAGAAAACATTTAGATGCCTTTGCCTGTAGCTATAAGGAGATGAAGGGAGTGCACCCATCAGTTTGTACTCATCACATATACATTAAAGAACATTGCAAACCAGTCACATAGCCTCAAAGGAGGATGAACTCAGCCCTTAAAGACATTGTTAAGGAAGAATTGCAAAAACTACTTGATGGAGGATTCATCTACCCCATCTCTGACAGTGAATGGGTCTCTCCTTTGGTGCTAGTGCCAAAGAAAAATTATAAGTGGAGGATCTGTGTCGATTATTAGGAATTGAACAAAGCCACTAAAAAGGACCATTTTCCTTTTCCTTTCATAGATCAAGTGTTAGATGGTCTAGAGGGGAAAATGCTTTTCTCCTTCCTATATGGGTTTAGCGGGTACAATCAGATTCAAATCAACGCGGAAAACCAAGATAAGACCACCTTCACTTGTCCTTCGGGTACCTTTGTATATTGGGTCCTTCGTTTTGGTTTGTGCAATGCTCCAACCACTTTCTAGAGAGCAGTATTGAGTATATTTTCTAAACTGGTTCATGATGCAGTGGAAATATATGTGGATGATTTTACTCCTTATGGTTCTAACTTCCAGGAAGCTTTATCTAACCTAGGAAGAGTTTTGGAAAAATGTATTGAAATGAACCTGTCCCTCAGTCTAGAGAAATGCGAATTCTTGATGACTGAAGGGACCATGCTAGGTCATGCAATATCTCAATAAGGATTGCGGGTGGTCCCCAACAAAATTGCCATCATCCAAAGGGTCCCACCTCCTAAAAAGGTGAGAGATGTCCGAAGTTTCCTAGGCTTAGCAAGACATTACAGAAGATTCATTAAAGATTTTAGTGAGTTAGCCTCTTCATTGTTTGGTCTTTTGGGAAAAAATGTCAAGTTCATATGGACTAAAAACTATCAAGAAGCCCTAGATACCTTGAAAAGCAAACTTGTGACTGCCCCAATTTTGAGAGGTGCAAATTGGGCCCTGCCTTTCCACATTCACATAGATGCCTCAAACAAAGAAATAGGGGCAGCCTTAGGGCAAGTTGATGAAAAGTTACCTTATGCCATATACTTTAAAAGTAAAAATTTGTCAAAGGTAGAGTTAAACTACACAGTAACCGAGAAGAACTCCTAGCTATAATGCACTCCTTAAATAAATTCAGACATTACATCACAGGCTATAAAACCTTTGTACACAGCGATCATGCTGTAATTAGGTATTTAATGAACAAACAAGATGTAAATTCTCACATATTAGGTGGTTTCTTTTATTGCAACAGTTTGATTTAACCATTATTGATAAGCCTGGTAAAGAGAATATTGTTGCTGACTTTTTTTCTAGAGTAAATTTTCCTGCAGGTGAGGAAGGAATGGTGGATGATCAAATGCCCGAAGTACACCTATTTTCTATCTCAGTACTCTCTCTGTGGTTTGCTAATATAGCAAATTACTTGGTTTCAGCATAGTTCCCACCACACCTGTCCTCAAAAGAGAAGAGCAAGATCGTGAGGAAAAGCACCCGTTTCACCTGGATTGGGGGCAATCTCTTCAAACTTGGCCCAGATCAGATCTTGAGAAGATGTGTCAGGGAGGAGGAAGTTTTTTACATTCTCCTAACCTGTCATGATGTGCCTTATGGAGGCCATTTTGCAGCAAAGAGGACTGCCTTCAAAATTTTGCAAGTAGGTTACTATTGGCCCACCCTTCATCAAGATGTGAAGAGATATACTAGCTAATGTGATTGGTGCCAAAGGATGGGGAAACCTACTCCAAAGGATGAGATGCCCATGCTGCCTCAAGTCACTTTTGAGCCATTTGAGAAGTGGGGCATGGACTTTGTGGGTCCTATCAACCTTCCTTCAAAACAGAAATAATACATCATTGTGTGTACTAATTATCTGACAAAATGGGCAGAGACAAAGGCAATCAAGGCAGCAATAGAAGAAAAAGTAGCTGAGTTTTTAAGAGAGAACATATTCTATAACTTCAAGTATCCAAGAGAACTAGTTATAGATCAAGGTAGTCATTTCACTTCCAATTTGATTGAAGACCTGCTCACACATCACAAAATCAAGCACAAGACTTCCACCCCTTACCATCCACAAGCCAATGGGCAAGTGGAAGTCACTAATAGAGCTTTGGAAGTAATTCTAACCAAGTTAGTGAGCAGCACCAGGAAAGATGGGGCAGTTGAGGCCACCTGGGCCTACAACACCACATGGAAGACCACCACTGGTTTCACACCCTATGAACTGGTCTATGGGAAGAAGGCTTTGCTGTCAATAGAATTTGAGTGCAATACACTAAGGATGGCAACTCAGTTGGAACTAGACCTTAGCCATGCAAAAAGGGAAAGGCTACTCCAGCTCAATGGATTGGATGAACAAAGATTGCAAACCCTTCTCCACATAGAGGTAGTTCAGCCTCAGAGGAAGATATGGCATGAAAAAAATATCAAGGAGAAGCAATTCCAAGAAGGAGATTGAGTGCTGCTCTATGAATCAAGGTATAAAAATTTCAAGGGCAAGCTGAGGACAAGATGGTTGGGACCCTGCACTATAGAAAAATGCAATGACAATGGTTCAATTCTGATTAGGACCATTGATGAGGAAGCCATTCCCATGCTTGTCAATGGGCATAGGTTGAAAATCTACAAGAAGCCCCTCTCCAAGCGAGAATTCATTGAAGATCTGAGTAAAAAAGTGTTGGTAGTGGAGCAAGTCTCAGCCTCCACTCCACCTACTCATTGAAAGAAAAAGTAAGAAAAAATAATAAGGACTCAAGTGAAAATCTCTATGAGGCGCTTGAGTCCCATCATTGGGTTGAAAACCTCTTTTGAGGCGGCCCAGTGATGACAAAAGAAAAAAATAGGAAAGAGAATAAGATCCTGGGGTGAAAACCTCCCTTGGAGGTGCCTAGGGCAGGCAGGTAGGGTGAAAACCTCCTGGAGGCACCCTAGTTGTCTTTTCAAAAAAAAAAAAAAAACAAAGAAAAAAGAAGAAATTGACTTTTAAAATGCATTGCAGGTTACAGATAGACCACAGGAAGCAAGGGTAAAAAGCCTATTTAACATCATCTATAATCTTCTCCATCATGTTTGACCTTTTTTTTCCACCTCTCTGTGTTTTTTCTGAAGACTGTGCATCCTATAGGAGGCCCTGTGTGTTCTACAGGAGGCTCTTGTAGAAATCACAGACAGCTCAAAATAGAGTTTAACAATAGTTTGAGGAACTGGGGACTGTCTTGTAGAGCATGTAGGCCATCCTATAGCTATCCACCATCCTAACTCTCCATCCCACACCTGCACCACCTAATTTCCATTGATTTCTTTCCTTCTTGCAGAAAAAACATAGAAACCAGTTCTAAAAAAAAAAGGAAATAAAAAGAACAACACCTCCACAACTCACCTGCAGCTTACCAAATCCCTCTCCATTGCAATTAGAATTTGCAGTAGCATCCTCACAGCTCCCAGCACAAGCATCAACTAAAAATTTTAGAGGGAGAAGCAACGACAGGTGCTCTTATAGGATTTCCTGTAGTAACTGATCCCCTTAAAATCAAGCTCCAACAACAAAATAGTTGCAGCCATAGGAATGCAGGGGATGTCCAAAGCAAGATTCAGCTAAAGGGCACCTGTACAAGACAAACGAGCCACATATCAAGAAGCAAAAAGCATAGCAGAAAGGATATAGGCCTGAAGCATGGAAATCTAAGCATATAGCAACAAAATAGCCAAGCAGCACCATAGCACAAGCATTCAACCTGCAGGTAAGTATCTAACCCTCTCCTCTATTGCATTTGTATAATTCAAAAACTGCATGAATGAATGAAATGTTTGGGATTCAACCAGGAAGGTGTCTAGTTAACTAGCCACTCTCATCCAGTTCAACTATGCTCATCCGGAGATCCCACACACATGTGTATAGTCAACTCATAGAAAATCCAAAAAGACAAGTAGTGGTGGGTGTATAAACTCTGATGCAAATGATGGGAAGTGATTGCAAGCAGGAATCATGAAGAGTTATGATGACACAGCAGTGGGGACCAATGGTTCAAATAATGACAATGTACCCTTTTTGCCATCTCACATCATCACCGGAAATATCTCGAGTAAACATAAGTACTCCTCCTCGAACTTATTCACCACCTTTGTTCCCATTTTATCATTGTCCCCGTGGCTGCAGCAAGCTCTATACCACATTCATAGCCTCGAAACCACCATTCTCTGTCATTTTCAACCCTCCTCCTCTTATCGACGTTTTGCAGGTGCATTATCGGGTTCTACAGGAGTAGTAATAGGTTCTACAGGAGAACCTATAACCATTTCTATAGGAGGGCCAATAAGCAGTTTTATAGAAGTGAACACGGGGTTTTCACTCAAATTAGGACTTGAAGAGGTAGGCTCGGTACAAACTCAACTTGGATATTCATATATACAAGGAGTGACGCAATTTTAGGGAAGAATTAAGCCTGAAAAAGAAGAGGAATTGCATTAAAAATTTTGCCTGTTTCTTAAAAAAAAAACACAGTTTTTTTTATCTGTTTCCTGTTTCTGCAAAAATTGTTGTCTCCTTCTCCACCTGGGGTATTTCAAAGGATTATAAGCATAATGATAGGGGGATTTATGAGGAAGGAACCCATAAATTCAATCAGGCTCCATGAACATCCTGAGGTAGTAGCCATTTTTACCAAAGCCAATTGGATGCCATTTTTCGAAAAAAACTTCGAAGGTATGATGAAGAAGTGACTCAAGAGTTTTCCCTTTCCTTGGTACCCCACCCAAAGACCCATGCCAATGTTACCTTCAAAGGTCTAACCATGGAAATCACCCCAGAGTTTATCAATAGGGTTACAAATCTTCCACTTGGACTACCCTGGAGCAAAGATGAAAAGACACTAGGTCAAGTTGCCAAGAAAGCCTCCTTCCAACCAAATGAGCACCCTATAGAGGACAAAAATGGCATCAAAAGAACAAGCATACCTTACCCTTGGGATGAGGTGAATTACCAAATTATCAAGTAAATTTCCTGTGAAGGGAGGTATATCATAGTTTATGGTTACCATTTCAGACTTCTGCATGAGCTGAGATATGGCATGGATACTCCTACACCCCAAAAACTCAGTATTCCCGATTTTTTCTTACAGTCCCTTATAGATTCCAACATTAAATTGAAGGCAAGAGGTCTAGATTAATTGGCTAACCATGGACGAATTAAACTGCAGGTGGAAGAAGCCCTCCACACCTTCACAATCCCCATATTCTGGAGATCTTGAAAAATATGACAGAAGAAGATGATATAAAAGCTCTCACATATGACCTCAGTCCTTCTAAAATTGAGGGGGAAGAGCAAAAAGGGGAAGATGAGGAGGAAACCAAAAAAGAGGAAGAAAATTCCAAAATGGAGAAGGAAAAACCTAAAACAGAGAAGAAAAAGACTCAAGACTCAAGCAGAAAAGAAAGAAACTCAACAGGATGAGAAGGAAACCAAAACAGAGCTAGAGGAAACAAAGCTAGCAGAGGCAGAAAAGACAAAAGAAGAGGAAAAAGGGGAAAAGAAGATAGAAATGTCTATTGAGACACTAGAAAGGGAGGCAACAGTTGTTCTTGCTATCCTCAACACCCTAGTTAAACCCAAACAAAAGAGGAAAATACAACCATCAATGTATTTCAGGGCTCAGAAAAGCACAAGAATAAAAATAGGGAAGCCACAACCATCCTCAAAAGAGCCTATCATCATTGAAGATTACCCTACTGTCAAAAGGGAAGAATCTCCCTCCAAAACCCCCATCACTTATGAAAGAGGCAACCCTAGATCTTCCACTTGGAAGGAAAGAATAAAACTATAGGACTCAAAGATAGTCCTACATGAGGCACAGACTACTCTACAGGAGACCCTAACAAAGCTACAGGAGATTGAAAAAATTGAGAAAAGGGTAGAGAAGCAGACCAAGGGGAAGGATGAGGCAGCAGAGACATAAGAACTTGACCCCTAGCCTAGTTTGGGCTCTTATTACAATCTTCTTGAAGGGGGAAAAATTATTCCACAGAAATTTGCAGTCCCACTTTTCTTTGAACTAGAAAAAGAAAGGATAAGGAGCCATAGATGGATGCAGATTGACAAGTCCAAAGGGGTGGAAGACATTGGCCACATGGAGAGCAAGTTGAGAGAAATGGGTAAGGAATTGAGCACTATAAGACATATAGAAGCAATCAGAAGATCTCACTTGGACGCAGAGAATGAAATGTTAAGAAAACAACTACGAGAAAGGGAAACCCAATTGGCATGCATGGCCAGCTGGTCTATGGAGGCACTATAGTGCAGAAAACTAGTCAAATCATATGGAGTATACCTCAAAGACCAGTGGCTACAATTCCAGATCAAGACTTTGGCACAGAGAGGCACCATGCCTTTTTAGGATTATAGACAGTTCATGGACCTGTTTGATCACAATTCAACAGAAGACAAGGTAAAGTTGGCAGAGTTTTATTTGCATAACATGACCCTCACTGATATGAACCTATGGGACCCCAATTCTAGGTTAGGGGACTTGCAGCTGATGGCCATGGCATCATGGATGAGTCATGAGGAGGAAAGGGCCATAGAAATCAAGAAGTTGATGGAAAAAGAACAAAATGAGCCTCTAATGATTAGAGAATAGCCATCAAACCATATGGCTCTCATTATCACACACCAGCTACTTGTAAATGATCCTCAAAGTGTCACTAAATACATTAATGATCAGGCTTAGGCCATTGCACATTTTGAGGACGTGGAAATATTGCTTGGAGATGACTATGTTCATGCTTGTATGAGAAGGTGGAATACACTGCCACACAACCTACAGATTAGGGAGTATCACTCCCCAACAAGGATGAAAGAAGCATTGAGGAGAGTGCCACTATACAAGCACTCTATGTAGAGTTTGAGGGTCAATTGGATTGGCCTCAAACTAAGTCTCCCACTACTATTGAGCCTGCTAGAGGGCGCAAAAGAGGAAGAAGAGAAACAACAGTGGGAGGAGGTGGACAGGAAGGCAAGATTCCATGATAAATAAGTGGATCTCACATCAGAAGCATGGGATGTCAGGGAGGCCATCAGGGCCATCAAAGATGAAGAGATGGACTAGTTGCTCAGAGGATGAACAACACATTTAGTAGGGGGGTGATGATGAGCCCCATAAATGGGTAATTATATGGGATCATTTTGCCTCATAACTTAGCTTAATCCACCATTCTCATTAGTTTATTGCATGTTTTTTATTATATTTATGCTAATAGAGTGAGTTGGGTTAGTCATTATGCCATGAAGTCTAATGTGTGCTTTATGCAGATTTTTGGTCAATTTTGAGACAAAGTCAAAGTTTTAATGAGCATTTGGTAGCCAATATTCGAGGGAAAAAAGGAAGAGGATTTGTAGGAGGGTGTCTCCCTCATCTATGACTCCCTAATTCAAATCCTCCTTCAGAAGGCTTAGAGCACAAGCAACCACATCAATGCATCAAAGGGGCAGCCGTGCAAGTGAAGAATAACTATTGTCTATCTCCAGTCTTGGGAGCCAAGCTTCCTTGATTTTAGGAGAATTGTTGGGAGCTCTAGTTGTATAAATAGATAGGCCTAGGGCCTCATTAGGTTGTTAGATTCTAGTCAAATTTTCACATTTTTTTTGCAGCTTTTGTTCAGTGCATTTTCGAGCTTACTTTTGTGGACAATTTTATGTAATGTGACTATTATTTTGATAATGAAGATGAAATATTTTTTGAGCTAGCACTGAGTTCTGTCAGAGGGCTAAAGCTCTTGGGTTAGGGCCCAACCCAAGTGAACCAACACCTCTTGTTTTGTATTTATATGTTTTGTTTTAGTTCATGAATTAGTTGCTGTTAGATAGATTTTTTTCCTTAGTAGAATAGGTTGCTTTTGGTAATTTACATAGCCGTTTCCATTTCAGTTTACTAAAGTAGGTTACATAGTGATAAGAGAAAGATACAAAATGGCCATCAATAGAGCCTTGACCTCGTTTCCTCCCTTTGGGACCATGCGTTGAGGTCAAGACCCTCTTTCTACCACAAAAACACAGTTATACCTTCCCCATGCAATTTCTAGTGTTGTAGTATGATTTAGAGGTTAATGCTTTGCTTTAGATGTATTTTGCCATGCTCATTTATGTTTCTGCAATAAATCTCTTTCCATGCTTTTCTTTCCATATAGCATTGTTCAACATTTCTTTTTCCTAGATCAGAATTTAGGTTAATATGAAGTACAATTCTGTTTTTTTGTGCGGCTAGTTCCTTTTCTTGCTCAGTTTCCATGTTTGATTTGAAGCTCTCTTACAGTACATCTCTGCTCATAATAAGTCAATAAATCAGCCATGACCATATATTTTTCTATATGTTCCACAGGTCATTCACAACCCCTCATAAATCTGCCCTAATTTTCCGCATCTTTTTCATAAACTTTCCTCTTGTCTCTTGAACAAGTCCAACCATCATTCTCTTCCATGATCCCCCTAGATTTACCTCAGACACCTTAACACATCCTTCTAGTCTTCAACTACCCTTTCCCACCATTTTTTCACCTTTAAAACCTCTAAAACAGCCCTCGGTATCCTCCTGTAGATCCTCCTATAGATCGTCTTGTAGATACCCTGCAGCCTCCTGTAGAATTTCCTGTAGGTGACTTTTTGAAGTCCGATTGTAGGGAAAGCCTCCAGAAGGTTGCCAGAGGCCTCCTAGGACCCCTCCAAACCTTCCTACACCTCTGCAAATTCCAAATTCGCCCTCCATCGCCACCTAATCACTGCCACATCCACAAATAAAAAAATTACATACACGATAATTTCACATAGAATACATAAAAACCCAAAAAAGATGTTTTTTTCTCATTTCCTTCTAGAAATAGCTTGAATAGATGTAGTTTACTTCCTCAGTAGGTAATGGCATTCATTTCATTAAATTCCAGTCTTCTTCTCTTTCTGCAAGTAGAATAGCCTCTGTAGAGTAAGCTTTCTTTTCTTTCAACACATTTAAAGCTTCTTCTGGAATCCATAGAAGTTGGCTTGAGCTCCTAGTGATCTTGCGCTAGCTGACCAAGTGACAGCCTGCAGTAAGAACTAGTACTTGTGCATACAACACCGTCGCTTCCAAGTTTGTTACTAACTACTGAGTTGATAAAAGTAAGGTAGGAAGCCCCAAGAGTTGCAACATTATTACTGCAATACTGGTGCTCAACAATCGATGAGACAATTATGAGCATTTTTATTAAAAATTTCATAAGTCAAAAGGAAAGGAGGACTGTGAGACTTAGATCTATCACCAATCAACACAAGATCATTTGGTTTTACTTTGTTTCAAGGTGACGAGGGTTTTCCCATATCTTTGTCAGCTTGGGCTATAACTGGTGGTGGTATGGGATCTACAAGAATTGCCTTGAGTTCTCTCAGTAAGATTTTCTACTGCTGTTTGAGTTTGGTTATTCATATAATGAAATGTTTGCTTTAGTCTTTTTAATGTCTTCAACTATATTGTATTCCACTCTATCTAAAACTATCAAGGTTTTAGAAGTATCTACGGAAATAAGATCAACTTGAATAATTATAATATTTTTATTCATTGCTTTCTCCTTTGTGGGAGGAGATTTTTATTTTTGAATTGGTACAGTTGAGTCAGGAGATGTTTTGCTCCTTGTCTATGCAAGCATAGCCTCTCTTTCTTCTTCGGTGCGGAGAATAAAGTCCCATAGCCCATTTAATTTGACTTCTTCTTCGGGCTCTGTTTCTTCTTCAGTTGTTGAGGCGTCTTCAACATCTTGATCTAATTTGGAACTTGAAATCACATTCAGAGGCTAAGATGGTGAAGCAAGACTTTTTTTGTATGGGCGATATGGCTTCTTAGGAACTAATGATTCAACTACTTGTTTCTTTATTTCAATCATATCATTTGACATAGTTTTGAAGACTTTTTGAATACCTTTAAGATCGAATGGATCCTTTGGGGTTTTCTTCTTTGATTCTTGATTAAAAGTCACTTTTTTAGATTTCTTATCTTCCAACTCAGATCATTTTTCTAAGGCTAAAATTATATTTTCTACAGAGAGGGCTTCCTTCATGTTTTCTGAGAGAGTAACCTTACCAACTCTATCTACAAAAATGGCTATATTAGAAAGTAAAGCATAAATATACCACTTTATTTGCACATCAACAATAGTTTTAGAATCAACTTGGATGTTTTTTAATAACTTGTTAAATTTGGAGTTGAAATCTTTGATCCTTTCACCCGAATTTGTTTTCAGGTTAGAGAGAGCATTGATTAAAGATGCCACAATTCTATCATCTCCAAATTTTGCAAGAAACATTTATTCAAAAGTTACCCAGTGTGTTATAGTTCCCGTTGGAAGAGAAAAGTACCACGATCCTTTTTTGGTCAATTTTGTGTGTCCTAAATTGCTACATTAATTGTCAATCTGGGATTCGTAAGCTGACGAAGTGTGGCGCACTATATGTGCAAGATAACCTATTTCTTACTTTTGTCGTTTTTTATTTTTATGTTGTTTGGGGATTTTTATCTTTGTTTATGGAATTCCTATTCCTAAGTTTCTAGAAGGCAAGTATGGTTATAGGTGTTTAGGGCAATTATGTCCTCTATAAGGGTTTCCAAAACTTAACACTTCAAAATATTTTAGGATACACTAGTGATGAAAGGAATACTTGAATCAAGAATGAAAATATGCTGCTATTTAAGACAAGTAAATAATGAACTACTGAACATGAAACTATTGTCTCTGCTGCTGTCTAAGAATTGAAACAGAAAAATGATTTAAGCTACCGCACTTAAAGAAATTAAAATTTGCAAGGAAAGTAAAACTAAAATCAAGTTATACATCCATAATTCAATCCCTTGCCAGTAGTCCAGCTATGGCTTTCGAAGGTAATCATCAATGTCATGAACAATCTGATATCTAATTTGCAGAAAAGTAAAACTAAAATCAAATTACACATTCATAATTCGATCCCTCACTAGTAGTCCAACTATGGCTTTCAGAGGTAACTGTCAATGATATGAGCAATTTAATATCTAATTGCAGAAAAGTAAACTAAAATCAGATTACACATTCATAATTCGATCCCTCGCTAGTAGTCCAGCTATGGATTTTGGAGGTAACTGTCAATGATATGAGCAACTTAATATCTGAGATAACTAATAAAGCAAGGAAATGATACTGAAATCAACAAAATAAAACTGGAATTAAAAACTAGGAAAGCAAATTCAGCAGAGAATTAATCCCATGTCATTAGTCATTGTGAAAATTATATGCAGATGCTCGAGCTGCCTACTCTATCTGAAACATACATACACTGATCAGCGTTAGACAAAACTTGTAAAATCATGAACAAAAGTGAAATGTTAGAAATATACACAAGTGAATAACTATAAAACATATGTAGTGAAAATAAAGAAGTGATGCATAAAGACTATACAGCAACAATGGAAACGAAACCTCAATGTGCAGGGGCCCTTTGCACAACCTCGACCAACAGGCTATCAATCCAAAATCACATTTACGCAAGCATGTAGAACAGAGTCTTCTTATATATATCTCAAAATACAGTTACAACAATAAACCAGTGTCACGGCACAGTGAGTTCTTAATATCAAAAATTACATTCAAAGGCTAGTTATCATGCATATAAGCACACGTTATTTATAACAAAGGTTACATAACTGTTTTTCCTGGAAAACTACGTGAACAGAGGACACGTAAAAAAAAACGTCCATGGATTTAGCATCATGGTCGCCGAGATTACGCAATATTATTGAAAGCGGTTGTTGGATCCACATCGTGGTCAGCCTACAGGTGTCAACATGCCTCCAAAGATCTAGAAACGGTCACAAAAATCTTCACGTGTTTGAAAATGGAGTCCTGTTGCCATAGGACTCTCTTGTTTGACCACCTCTTGACCACTGTTGACCACGACCTTCTTTGATGAATCCAGCTGGACCAATGGGACCTGACCCATTTCCAGGTCATTTCCAACTTGCCCATGTGGCTTGCTTTACTTCGTGACACCTGTAACCTGTAGTTTAACAAAAACAGCTGCGGAAAGTTGGACCAACTATGGAAAGTGACAAGATTCCTCAGCTCATAAGAAAAAATCTAGTTCAAACAACAACACAAAGACATAGTTAAGAAACCACTTTAACTGCTCTTTTATGACTAATATGCAATGATGTTGATAGCTTAGGAGGTCCAGGTAAATGGAAAGAAGCTAGAAAAATGTGTAGGAAAGATGCAAGTTTGGGGCTCAACATACCCCCACTGTGAAGGTGTTGCATGTCCCCATGCAACCAAAATTTTGAATATCCCCCCTTTGTTGGCATTATGGCTAAAGTGTTGTCCTTGATGGCAACCTATTCAGGTGATGAATCACTGTACAACAGGACAGTAGCAGAGCTTGTGTACAACAGGAAAGTAGCAGAGATTGATGATCAGCTATCAAATATTGGAGAAAATAAGAGGTACGCAGGTACACCTTTCATAAGATGCGTACACGCAGGCCAGTGTTACATAAAGTGCGTACATACCCACAGTTATCCAGTTCATGGGGTGCGTACCCCCAGTGCACACACTCCAAGACAGTAAAGCGCGCACATGTGGGGTTACTTATGTTTTACCCTTGGTATTTAGCCGACGGTATTGTGTTATCATGGTTTTGGCCCGTGGTGTTGTTTATTTTATTATTATTATTGAGCCCCATGATCCTTGATTTAAGGATGAGCTTGCCTATATAAAGAAGAGGAGATCATTTGGCTTAGTGTGTGCTTGGGTTGAATATCTTAAGAAGCTAGATCTGAAGTTCTAGTGATGGGTTATGAGAGATGTCTAGATCTAAATAAGGCGAATCTACTGATGAATTGAGATTTCTTCGGTGCATGTTCAGATCTGTAGATCTGACTGTCTGGGTTACTCTTGAAGTCTTGAAATTATCTATACCCGGAGGTACGCAGGACCAGCGAAAGAAAAGTGTGGAGATACGCAGGCACAGAAGCGTTGCAGGTGCGCAGATACGCAGGAGAAGAAGCACTGCAGTTGCGGAGGGGCGCAGGCAGTTGATTGGACATAGAGCGCACGTACGCAGGAAGACAGTGAGGCGCTGTGCACACATACGCAGGGAAGTAGTTGAATACAGTGCGTACTTATACGCAGCTGTTATATGGGTGAAGCTGCGTACCCCTCTTGAGATCTATTTAGCTGTACATGTCTATCATTGCTGTGATCTGGGTTTTGAAGTAATGTCTGATGTCTGATATCATGTTCTGGTAACAACAGTCTGAGAGGAGATTGATTAAATATTGATGGATAAATGGATCAGGTTCTTAATAGCTCATCTTTATGTGATCTGATTGACTAGATCTGGTTGATGAATCACTTGTATATATATATTGATCTAGTGCTTGGGTAATTCAGAAGGTTGTTTGATTATGAGCTTCAATGTGGTTATTGGGTCCAGTATGAAAATTGGATGAAATGTGGCCCTTTCAGATTATGTGTTGTGCTTCAGTGTATCCAGTGTGAAAATTGATGAAACGTGGTACCTGGAGGAGAGAAGATTGTAGGTCAGCACCTACGTACTAGTATCTAAGCTAGTACAAGAGCTAAAGGAAATCTTTGGAGCATTGTAGCAGGTAGTAGCCTGCGTACTAGTAAATGGATCGGCTAGTACAAGAGCAAAGGGGGTTGTAGCTCCCGTACTGGTATAAGGCTGCACCAGTACAAAATATTGTAAAAGGATTTTCTTATTAAGAAGAAGATTGAGATGACTTGCAGCAGGTGGTTTTCTCCCGCATTGGGTTTCCACCTTATATCATGGTGTTCATGTGTGTGCCTTATGTGTGATGATCTATTCTATGTTACTGCATCTGTTAACTGATAATATGGTTGATAATGTTCTAATGCACTCATTGAAGATCAATTAACTTAATCATAAGAAGTTGTGGAAGTAGCATATAAGAATCTGGTTATGGAAATTGAAAAGTTTTATTAGTGTTGGAAATAATATTCACCCCCCCCTCTCAGTATTATTTCCAACAATTGGTATCAGAGCAGGTCCTTTAATAGAAGCTTGATCGCTTGAAGGAGATCCGTGGAACAATGGGAAAGAAGCTTAAGAAGAAAGCTCATAAGAAGAAGAAGACATCTCAGAAGAACTATGACAGTGGGAGAATCGATTGGGTATTAGGCATAAGAAACTCTTCAGATTCAGAATCATTATCAGGTATGAATGTGTTATCCTCTGATATTCCACCTATATTTCCTTGTGAAACAGATGGAAGTGAGAGTGAAACTACTGAACTTGCTCTTATGGGTGAACAAGAAAGATATCAAATAGAGGCAGAATTTAAAAGGCTGACAGACAAAATTAGAGGTCAACAAGATCTATTGAACAAAAGGGAATGTGACTTCAAAGAAGAAGCTACCAAACTGAAGGCCCAACTAGAAGAAGGAAACAAGGTAAGAAAACTACTCAAGGACAAGGAAGATCAATGTCAAAAATTGCAGCATGAAGTGACATCATTAAGAAAAGAAGTCAATGAAAGAAGCACAACCATCAAGAAACTCAAAGATAGATCCAGCTACTATGAAAATCTGGAAGCTACAATCCTCTCACTAAAAGGAGATCTTGAAGAATCAAGGAAGCAGAATGAAGATCTACATCAAGCAATTGAAAAACAAGACAATGAAGTCATCAGCTTAAAATCCCAGCTGGAATGTGCCTTCCGAGTTTGGCAAATGCAGCAGGATCTGAATGAAGAACAAGAAAAGGAGATTCTCAAACTAAGGGAACAAATGGAAGAAGGAAGAAAAGCTGAAGAAGATTTGAAAAGGCAATCTCTTGAAAAGGAAGAACAACTTCAGGTTGAGGTAAATATCTTGAAAGGTAAAATAGAAGAAAAGGATAAGCTTTTATGATTTCAAGATAGCTCTAAAGTCTTGGATGATATTCTTAGTAGTCAAAGGTCTCCTGCTATAAAGGCTGGTCTTGGTTTCCATGAATTGGTTGAAGGTGAATCTAGTTCACAAGGTGAAGCAAGGAACTCTAAAGAGAAATTTAAAGTGATCAACGAAGAAATGAAAGATCCATCTCATCATCAACCAAAGAAAGGGATTCCTCAAAGAAAATCCTTTACTCCTCCTATGAATAATGTTGAATGTTATGTATGTCATAATCTTGGACATGTTGCAGCTATATGTAGAAGAAGAAGAGTTCAAGACCATTACGCAGAAAGGTCATCTCAATGAAGGTACGTTTATGGATATTGCGTTGCTTGCAATATGTTTGTTCATAAAGCTACTGATTGTTACAGGAGGAATATGAAACATGTAAGATGTTATGCATGTAACAAGCTTGGACATATAGCTAAGGAATGCAGGAACAAAGTGTGGGCACCATATCAAAAGGAGAAAATGACATCATCACACTTGAAGATATGGAGGAAAAAGGAAGTACAGTCAGAGAAAGGTAGCACAGCACAATGTACAGACATACCAGAATCAGAGGGAGCTGAAAGTACAAAATTTCAGTGTCCTGAATCTCATATGCAAACTCCATAAAGGGAAGTTGCGTATATACGCGAGTTGGATACTGCACAATCGCGTATATGATTGTTTGAAGAAAGGCAGTAGGGAAAGTGAAGTGAATCTATGAAGTATGATCTCTAGAGCACAAGATCAGATCTGGGAATCTGAGGATTGTTAATTGGGTTCTAATCAGAGGTACGCAGACCATTCACTGCGAAAATGCAGGCATACGCAGGTGTTACACAGTGGAAGTGCGAGGATACGCAGCAAAGGCACAGTCGCAGTGCGCATATACACGGTGTAACAAAAGAGCACATGCGGACAGACGCGGCAAGACAGAAGAAGAGGTGCGTATCAAGATCGGAGGTACGCGGTGTAGAGCTGTAACAAGGGCCTTTTTCACCTCTACTTATCTCACATTACAAGTCAATCCGGGAACGTTTTTGTTATTGTGAAGGGTATCTCAATTTGAGGCTATTTGTCAGAGTAATGCTTCGTAGTATAGATCTAAGAAATACAAGGGTAAATGGATTCTAAGCTATGCTAAATTACTTCTGCATAAAGAAATCACACACGGCAACTTTGTCAGTCAAGGGTACGGAAGCAGTAACCCATCCCTTTAGAAACTGATAAAGGAAAAGAAATTAGAGTATGGATCATGGATCTGGGAGCATAATAGCGTCTGCTGTGTCTCACGACAGCCTTGATCCGCCTCCCACACAATACCAATGAATGCAAGTAAAAAGGAAGAGCAAGAAAGCAGAATGTAACAACAATTCAGAAATGGAACAGCAATAAAAAGGAACAGCAGTAAAGAAACTAAATCTCGCGAGTTCAACACTCTCAATTCTTGGCATCAACTTACATACAAATAAAGAGCAATCTTTTGTACAAGTAGACAGTTAATCAAATGGAACGGAAAATCACCATAAACAGGAAACTTCAATCATATATAAACATAATCTGAAATGATTACCAGTAGTCCATTACTCCAACCATATGCAGCTGAAACATTCCACTCGTAAAGTCTGTAACGGAAGTGAACAACTTGGAACAATGTTATGTGATCAATTATGGAAATATGATGTAAACTCGTTACAAAGATTTACAAAAGGGAAAGCTACTGATGAACAATTATGGAACAACATGTACGTATATCAGATTATAGAAAACAGTAAACAAACCACACGAAGCCAAACTGTAATGATACAATCAGCCAGTGTCCGTGGAGCCGGGCCCTTAGCTCTCAATGGCACACCGTCGTAACTTACTTCATTTGCAGGAGGAAATTAACACCGAATGTATTATATTAATGCATCAACGATAGTACAACAAAACTAAGTCTCAAAGAGACTCGATAGTCTGAGTATAACCAATAGTGCAGCTTATAAACAGAAAGTAAAAATACAAGATATTCCAGATGTCCTTAAGTCTTCGATGCCACCCCTTCTTATACAAGTAATTGCGGAGTTAACTAAACAACAAAATAATTGAACGTAACGATCTCTCAGGATCAAAGATCCTGAGGGATCTGTTAAACTGTTAACTCCTTTCTTTTCTCTGCCTAGTCTTCCGAACCGATAGTCCTTCATCTCATCCCGGATTGATCTGCCTTAATGTACTCGCCCTGGTCTGGACTTTATTCGGTTTTAGGGGGACAGCCGTTATCTGCTCATGGGACTCTTGTTTAGCACCGCGCCTTCTTACTTTTGTCCTTTCCTGCATAAAAAAGATAACTTTCAGTGATTGGATCATTTATATTCATTCTCACTGCATTCCCCCTATTGTATAATAAAGAAAAGGTTACAACTATTGCTTGGAACACTACTAAGTTATTCGTTAAAACATACCTTTCCAATGCTCTACATCTTGGAAGGATGAGATTCTTCGCTACAAGGATAGAGTAGTTATATCACCGACATCCACCCTCAATACGCACATATTGGCAGAGTTGCACTCATATCCCACTCCAAGCCATGCAGGCTTTCAAAAGACTTATGCTCGCACTCGTCGTTCTTTCTTTTGGACATGCATGAAAACTGACATTATTAATTTTGTAGCTGAATGTGATGTGTGTCAACACCATAAAGGAGAAATATTCAAGTCCCCAGGAACCTTACAACCATTGCCCATCCCTACCTCAATCTAGACGAATGTTTCTATGGATTTCATTACTAGTCTTCCAAAGTCAAGCAACAAGTTAGTCATCATGGTGGTTGTGGACAGAATTTCTAAATATGTTCATTTTTGTGCGCTACCCCACCCATTTACCCCCACTTTGGTGGCTCAAGCTTTCATGGACCAGATCTTCAAACTACATGGCATGCCCACTTCTATTGTGTCTGATCATGACCCAATCTTCACTAGTAACTTTTGGCAAGAACTTTTCAAGCTACAAGGCACCCAAATCCAACTAAGTACTTCCTATCATCCCCAAATTGATGGTCAAACTAAAGCAATCAACAAATGTTTGGAGACCTACCTAAGGTGCTTCACTTTAGAAAAGCAACATCAATGGGTACAGTGGTTACCTATAGCTAAATTGTGGTATAATACTAACTATCATGCAGCCACCAAGATGACTCCATATGAAGTAGTGTATGGTCAACTCCCACCTTCACCTACTTCTTATATCCTTGGATGCTCTAAGGTGCAAGAAATGGATCAACTCCTACAAAACCATGCGATCATGCTAGCACATCTCAAAGATAATCTCCATCAAGCTTAGAATTGCACGAAGCAACATGCAGACCAACATTGTTTAGAGCGCACAATTCAAGAAGGTGATCAGGTATTCTTGAGGCTACAACCATACAAGAAAACATCACTCAAAGAAAAGGTCTGTCAGAAATTAACTCCAAAATTCTACGGACCTTATCAAATACTTCAGCGCATTGGAGTAGTAGCCTACAAGCTAGCCTTGCCACCAACTTCAAAATCCCATCCTGTCTTCCATGTATCATGCCTTAAGAAAGTGGTGGGGAACAATTGCAAAATTCAAACTAGTTTACCTGAATTGGATGAAGAAGGTTCACTCTACCTCCAACCTGAATAGGTCCTCGACACACAAGAATGACATCTGTGTGACCACACAATCAAGGAAGTCCTCGTCAAGTGGAAAGACACCTCTCCAGAAGATGTGACTTATGAACCAACCACTATTCTTCAGCAGTTTCTGCAGCTTCAGCCTTGAGGACAAGGCTATTTTTTATAGGGGAGGGCATGTTAGGGTCCAACCCTAACCCCTTTATTTATGCAATAGGGTCAAGTCATAGTTATAGTTAGTTAAAGAATCAATAAAGCCCGTATTAATAATTGTAAGTGGTTGACCCGCATTTAAGAAAGGGACCACAATTAGTTGCAAATGGGCCATGGTATTAGATAGATGGTAGTGAGATAACCATGGTACTGACCCATGGTATTGCATGTATGAATCTTATATAAAGGATAGGGACTCCCCATTGAGGAGCATCGTGTCTTATTTTGTAATCGATCTCTGCTCTAATGGAGGTTCCCCCCTCGAAGAGGCAAGTGAACATTGCTTTCATCTATGAATAATAAAATAATTGTTTTTTTTTCTCATTTTGTTATGTGTTTTGGGTTGTATTTCTTTCTATATTTGATATTTTGGCATCTTCTCTCAAGTCAAGAGCATAACATCATACAAAGTCTATTTTGCGCGAAACGAGTTACGCAAGATTCAGGATGACGAGCACTATGTAGTTGTTCAAGTTACACGCCAATCTAACAACTTTTAAATTTGAGCTATTTTTTGAGCACCTGATCATTCCTCCCAACTGGAAGCCTTTTGAACCCCAAAAGATCACTTTTAGTTGTCCAACTTGACCAAAAATTCCCAAGAAAGCTAGAATCGTGATCACTAACAATGGATGTGGGCAATCCAAAATGCACCCATACATTCTAAAAGAATAACTAAGTAGTTTGTTCAACTATAAGTTGCTTTTTACATGGCATCAAAATCTACATTTTTCTAAACCTATCCACAACTACATATATATTATCATGACCTAATTTTGACAATGGAAGACTTCCTACAAAATCTATAGAAACACTCTCCCATGGTCGTGAAGGAACCAAAAGTGGTTTGTACAATCCTAACTTCCTATTTTTAGGCTTACTGACTACACATAATGAACATCCTTTAATAAAATGTGACACACTTTCAAGAATACAAGGCCAATAATAATACCTTTGTAGATGTGCCACCGTCTTACTTACACCAAAATGACCAGCAATAAGAGAAGTATGTGCCTCTCTTATGATGTTGACTCTTTCTCCCTGTGGAATAAAAAGATTGCCAAGATGGTTCAACAAGTTATCCTGCAAATGTTAATCCATTTCCTCTACTTGGTTACTTTGAATCAAGCTTGCATAAACATCCTAGAAGTCATTGTCTAACGCATATTGCTCAATATAAATTTCGTGCAAAACAGAATTATGCTTGAGTAAAGTAGGTGCACTAACAATAGGCCTAGAAAGCATATCAACAACTTTATGGTAGATACCTTTCTTATACCTGATTACCAAGTGGAATTGTTGAAGAAAACCCATCCATTGGAAGTGCCTTGATTGCTACCACTTTGATTGAGATTGTAAATATTGCAATGGTTGATGATCGGTGTGAATGGTTGTTTCCTTACCCATCAAGTAGTGTTTCCATTTTTTCACACTCTGAACCAATGCATACAATTCCTTGTCATATGTAGGATAGTTAATCACTGCACCAATGAAAGTTTCTGAATGAAAACAGATAGGCTTACCATGTTGCCTGAGGACTGCACCCATGGCGTAGTCACTAGCATCAGTCTGAATCTCAAATGACTGTCTCAAGTCTGGAAGTGCTAGTATTGGAGTTGAACTGATATTTTCCTTCAATGCATCAAAGGCCTTTTGTTGCTTTCCTCGCCACTGAAAAAACCTTTTTCAAACTTGTCCATACATGCAAAGGTGCTTCTATAGAAGAAAAGTTATAAATGAATTTCCTCCAATATTGGGTTGCTCCCAAAAAAATTCTTACCTTAGTAACTGTTTTAGGCCTTGGCCAATTCAAATTGAAATCAACCTTGGAGCGATCTATTTTCAACTCACCTCCTCCAACAATATGACCCAAGTAAACTAAAGAATTTTGTCCAAACTCACACTTTGACATCTTTAAATACAACTGTTCTTTCTTTAAGATATCAAGTACTTTTCTCACATGCATGACATGTTCATCACGAGATTTACTGAAAATCAAGATGTCATATAAGTAGACTATAAAAAAATCATCAATAAATGGCCTCAACACATCATTTAACACACGCATGAATGTAGTAGGAGCATTACATAAACCAAAAGGCATAACTAGCCATTCAAACAAACCTTGTTTTGTTTTGAATGTTGTCTTCCAAATGTCTCATTTAGAAATTCTAATTTGATGGTGCCCAATTGTTAAGTCCAACTTAGAAAAATAATTTGCATCTTTCAATTGATCAAGTAAATCATATATTCTAGGCAGTTTGTAATGGTTCTTTACTGTAACTTTGATCAATGCATGAAAGTCCACACACATGTGCCATATTCCATCCTTCTTTGGCACCAAGACAATAGGTGAACCACATGGCAATGAAGATGGCTTGGTGATCCCTTTAACCAACAACCCTTGAATTTTCTTTTTAATTTATGCACTTCCCATCACTGACATCCTGTACATGCCAATGTTAGGAAGAGGACAATCTTGCTGCAACTGTATCTCATGTTGGATTCCTCTCTTGAGAGTTAATCCTTTTGGTTCCTGAAACATCTCATCATATTGGTTAACTACATCAATCCATTCTTATTTCAATTTTGAATCACAACCTTTAAAAGACTCATTATCAACATCATATTTGGGTTTGATCATTAGAAGCACAAAATTCTTGCTTGAATTCACTAGTCTTTTGAACTGCCCCACATTAACGAGTGAAAGATTTAGTTTCTTGCTACGAGCTCTCACAATATATTCTACTCCATCTTTGAACAAATGGTATTTATTTTCATGTCTATGGAAGATAGATTTTATGTCATAGAGGTACATGCTGCCAAAAACTATACCACATATGTCTAATGGCACAACATCAAGCTCCACTTCATCTATGGAATTTGGAGTAATGGCGAATTTTAGTTTACACTTTCTAATAACCTGCAATTGTGCATTGTCACACACCCATCCAAATGGATATGGTTTATGATGTGGAATGGTTTCTAAGTTTAAAATTTTGATAGTGTTTTTAGAGATAATATTGGCTTGAGAGCCACTGTTGAAAAGTGTATCAATTTTGCTATGTTTTGAGATTGCCCTTATGTGAAAAAGTTCTATCCTCTTCTTTTCATTTGGAGTTTCATTGTGCGGATTCAAAGTACTAGTGCTAGCATTGGATTATTTTCCTTTCATACCCATGGATGTAATTTTAGTTTCATCACCCGAATCAAATCCCAAATCTTGTTGAGTGGTTGCAGCTATCTTTTGTTTTCCCTTGTTGCTGAATTCCTTTGGTTGCATTTCAAGATGAAGCTTCCAACAATGAGCTTCATCATGACCCTCTTTGGAACGATGTTTGAATTTTAATTTCTGTCCTTCCTTCTTGATAGATTCATTTTTCTTTCCCTTCCCTTTGAAACCCTTTTCTTTTTCTTTACCCTTAAATGGCTTTTTACTACCTTCTTCTAGAGTGTTTTTCCCTCTTGCCTCAAGATGAGTGGATTGCACACACAGATCATCTAGATTATTTGGATTAAGAGTTAATATAGTATTCCTAAGGTAACTGTGTAAACCCCCTATGTACTTCATCAACATGTCTTGTGATTGCAAATATACACCTAACATTAGAGACCTTTTTTTGAATTCTTGGGTGTAATCTTGCACATTTTGACTTTTAAGTTGTCTAAGGTTCTTCCAATTCATGATGGCTTTCTACATATAAGCTAGAGGGTAGAAATGTATTTTAATTGCAGCAATGAAATCAGACCAAGGAATTGATATCTTACCATGTTTTTTTAATCTCCTCTTGTGCCTTTAATTTCCACCATACTAGTGTTGCACCCTCTGTTCTCAAGGAAGCTAACTGAATCTTTATGTCATCCTCTTGAAGGTTTTGAATTCTGCAATAGACCTCCAACTAATGAATCCAACTATCAAGCTTCTATGCATTCACTTCACCATTATACATGGACAACTCAAATTTAACATCAATTTTTAGTAAGGGTGATTTACCAGTTCCTTTTGAGGTATGTTGATGCGTATCAGTGAAGGTTGTGTTATTGGAAGAGGGTGAAGATGCATGCAAAGAAGAAGATGAAGAAGATGGTGGAGAGGGTGGAGGTTTACCTCCATTTCCATTGCCTCCTCCTGAATAACCTTCTCCTTTGGGAGGTTTCGAGCTTTCACCCTGTAGTTTGGTATTCCTCTCTTCATAGAGGACCTTCACCATCTCTGTCATATCAAAGAAAGCCTTCCTTAATACCTTCTTGTAACAGCACAAGTACAACTAAAATTAATATCAAAAAGGAAAACAATTCTTCAATGAAATTATACCTGTAATTTCCGGCTGCGAAGTGACCACAAGATTTGGGGACGACTCTCCTCCCAACCGTAGGCTCAATTGTGCAGGATTCTACTACAACTGGCCACCCCCGAGCCCTCAATCAACGACTACTGCCAGTATTCCTAAGTCTTAGTATTCTCCCAAGAGAATGGAGATGGAACCTCAGAATGATCCACCCCTTCCATCCTCCTCATCATTCCTTAAATAGAAAAAACATTGGATGGGAAACCACATGCACACCCTCCATGTGTCTGCATGCCACATGCCCACCCTCCAAGTGTCGGCATGCTAATTTTTTGATAATTTCCTTATTTTATTATGGTTATTACTATTTTATTATTATTATTATTATTTGTTATTTTGGTTATTACTA
>APFE030929174.1:12551-40941 GCA_000404065.3 Pinus taeda | reverse complement strand
CCTTTGGAAAGAAGACAGTCCCTGAATCTTCTGAAGAGACTGTATGCCTGGCTAATAAAGAAAAATATCCTGCTCAAGATTCTACAAGAGGAAGAGGTGGACGAAGAGGAAGAGGAAGATACTTCAGAGGCAGGGGGAGCAGACATTCTCAAGGAGAAAAGGCAGATTTACATTGTATTCGCTGCAAAAGAAATGGATCACATGATGCCTCTACATGCAAGCTACCATGGGACAAAATTGAGCAGAGAAGAAACCAACAGAAAGGTAAAAATGATGATACAGACAAAGGTAAAGCACCTAAATCCGCTCACTATATTGAGGCACAATGTAACATTGGAGTAAATGAAGATTTGTTTAACACTTCACTTGCTTCCTGGAAAAATGACTGGCTGCTTGATTCAGGAGCAACCTGTCACATGACTCATAGAAAATACTTTTTTGAAGATTTCACTGACAATGTTGATGGAGTAGTTTACTTTGCAGATCATTCAAAAATCAAGCCATCGGGACTTGGCACAATCAGGCTTAAACTGCCTGGTCTCCCAGACTTTCTTCTTGATCATGTTTTATATCTCCCACAGCTAAAGAGAAACTTGCTGTCCTTGGCCCACATCCGCCAGCAAGGTCACTCCATTCATATGTTTGATGGCAAGCTTGAGGTGAGAAAATCATCTGATCACTCACTTGTCATGAGGGGAATAGAAGAAGAAAGACTTCTCAAACTGCAAGGAACATCTGCTCATAAACAACATTTCTCATATATTACTCATCATGAAGAAGGTAACTTCCATCAAGTTTATTATGGCATGCTAGATTTGGACATTTAAACTATGACAGTATCCATTTATTGAAGAAAAATGGTGTGGCTGGTTTGCCTACAATTCCTAGAAAACTTAAGCAATGTGATGCTTGCATTAGGAAAGCATAGTAAACAGTCATTTCATGACTCACATTCAGGAGCACATAGGAAGCTTGAACTTATTCATTCAGATTTATGTGGTCCAATGCCTGTTCCTTCTGCAAATGGAAATAAATATATCATGACATTTATTGATGACTACACCAGAATGTGTTGGGTTTATTTATTGAAGAACAAATTTGATGCTTTCCAAACATTCAAGAATTTTCATAAATGGATTGAAAATGATGAAAAATCTCATATTGGGTCTATTTGCACTGATAATGGCAAATAATATACATCAAATGAATTTGAAAACTATCTTCGCCGACATGGGATCAAGCATCAAACAACTGTGCCTTATAATCCCCAACAGAATGGTGTAGCTGAAAGAATGAATAGAACAATCTTGAATATGGTATGATCCATGCTTTTCTTCAAAAAGGTAAAGATAATGTTTTGGGCTGATGTTGTTCTATGTGTTGCATATATAAAGAATAAATGTCCATCTAATGCTATAAGAAACAAGACTCCTTATGAATTGTGGTATGGACATGTTCCTTCGGTAAAATATCTTAGTGTCTTTGGTTCCACCTATTATGCTTTGATACCAAAGGTACATAGAAACAAACTTGGTGCTAGAAGTCATAAGTGTATCTTCCTGGGATATTCAAACACCTCCAAAGCATACCGCCTCTATGATGAAGTAAATAAAAAGTTTGTTGTATCTAGAGGAATGTAATTTTTCTTGAATCATCCAAATCTGACAATGTTTGTTGAGGCGGAACTTGATCGCTTGGATAGATTCACAAAAACGAAATCATTTCAAGAATTTGATAATCAGATTCCACATCTTGAAGGGGAGATTCCTATACTAGATCAACATGTGGAATCTTCTTCTAAAGAATACTCTCCCCCGACTGAAACTCCAACAACAAATGATGCTTTAAGTGATGTAATTGATATAATTGGGAGACTCAATCTTGATTCAGTCCCAACTCAATCAACAGAGCACCCTGTACCATCTCAGAAATGTCCCCCAAAGTGGCTGACAAAGACACTTGAAAGTGTTCATCCTGATGAAATTAGAAAAACAGGAACCATAAATTCAAACCGACAAAATGGTGGTGATGTAGATGACTCTAATTCACCTGTTGATATGGATGTTTCTTATGATTGTGAATTGAACTTCTCTATAGATTTTGAACCAACTTCCTTTAAAGAAGCTGCTTCTCATGATGAATGAAAAGAAGCGATGCAAAAGGAGTATGATGCCCTCATAAAGAACGACACTTCGAAGCTGGTTGATCCTCCATTTGGAACCAAACCTATTGGCTGCAAGTGGGTCTACAAGAACAAGTACAAAGTTAATGGCTCACTTGACAAGCACAAAGCTAGGGTTGTGGCAAAAGGTTTTGCACAAAAGGAAGGGGTCAATTATGAGGAAACTTTTGCCCCCACAGCAAAATGGGCCACCATCCGGACACTGTTTGCACTAGAAGCTCAGAATGGTTGGAAAGTCCATCAAATGGATGTAAAAACTGCCTTCTTGAATGGAGATCTAAAAGAGAATGTTTCTATGTCCCAACCTGAAGGATTTGTTGTGAAAGGACATGAACATAAAGTATGCAAACTTGTGAAGTCCTTTTATGGCCTCAAACAAGCACCACGAGCCTGGTATGAAAAACTAACTAAGCATCTTCTGAAACTCAACTTCAATCATTTTGATCTTGACGATGCAACTTTATTTGTCAAGAAAGTTGGCAAAACAGTTGTATATCTTGTGGTATATGTAGATGATCTTTTAATGACAGGGAACAATGAAAGCTACATTGCATCCATAAAGAAGGAATTGGGGAAAAGTTTTGAAATGACTGATTTGGGCTATGTTCATTACTATCTTGGCATTGAAGTAACCCAACATCCAAAATCCATATTTCTTTCTCAAAAGAAATACATTGGAGATTTGTTAAACAGATTTTGCATGATAGAGTGCAATCCTCTTTCTACTCCAATGGAACAAAACTTAAAGCTCACATCTATTGAAGGAAAGGAATTTGAGGATGCAACAAAGTATAGACAGCTTGTAGGAAGTCTCAACTACCTCAATACTACCAGACTAGACATTTCATTTGTTGTTGGAACCCTCTCCAGGTTTATGCAAAAGCCTTGTGAGGGACATTGGTCTGCTGCAAAAAGAGTCCTAAAGTACTTGAAGGGAACTCAAGACTATGGAATCAAGTACACACAGGTGGATGACTTTAGTTTGATCGGATACTCTAATTCAAACTTCGATGGAGACAAGGAAACTGGAGTATCTACTTCAGGATATGCTACGAGTCTTGGATCAGGAGCTGTCTCCTGGAGATCACGCAAACAATCAGTTCCAGCAGATTCCACAACAGAAGCAGAATACGTGGCAGCAGCTGAAGCAACAAAAAAAATTGTGTGGCTCAGGAAAATTCTTGAAGATTTGCAGGTAAAACAAGTACAATCAACTCCACTCATGATTGACAACACCTCTGAAATAAAGTTGGCCAAGAACCCAAAGTTCCATGATCGAACGAAGCATATCAATACTAAATATCATCTGATTCGACATCATGTTGAGGCCAAAACAATCCATCTCCGTCATTGTTCCACAAATGAGAAAATTGTAGACATCTTCACCAAAGCACTTGGAAGGGAAAATCTTGAACGATTCAGAATGATGCTTGGACTCACCAACATCCCTTCAGATTAAGGGGGGAAATGTTGACACCTAATCTTCATGATTGGGGAATTTTATGTAAATAAATAAATTAGGAATGTGAACAGTCATCGGGAGATGAACTGAACAATCACTCTCTATTGTATATAACAATGACCTACCTATGGAATAACATACGAATCAATTGTTTGTTTTGTGGAGTTACTGCCTGGCCTGACAAAGAAGTTATCAGTTTTTCCCTTCTTTTTATTGTTTTTTTTTAAGAAATTGGCTACCTAGTTACACTTCCCCGGCAACGGCGCCAAAATGTTTGGTCAATTTAGTGTGTCCTAAATTGCTACATTAATTGCCAATCTGGGATTCGTAAGCTGACGAAGTGTAGTGCACTATATGTGCAAGATAACCTATTTCTTACTTTTGTCGTTTTTGACATTTATGTTGTTTGGGGGTTTTTATCTTTGTTTATGGAATTCCTATTCCTAAGTTTCTATAAGGCAAGTATGGTTATAGTTTTTTAAGGCAATTATGTCCTCTATAAGGGTTTCCAAAACTTAACACTTCAGAAGGTTTTAGGATACACTAGTGATGTAAGGAATACTTGAATCAAGAGTGAAAAGATGCTGCTATTTAAAGCAAGTAAATAATGAACTACTAAACATGAAACTATTGTCTCTGCTGCTGTCTAAGAAATGAAATAGAAAAATGATTTAAGCTACTGCACTTAAAGAAATTAAAATTTGCAAGGAAAGTAAAACTAAAATCAAATTATACATCCATAATTCGATCCCTCGCCAGTAGTCCAGCTATGGCTTTCGGAGGTAATCATCAATGCCATGAACAATCTGATATCTAATTTGCAGAAAAGTAAAACTAAAATCAAATTACACATTCATAATTCAATCCCTCGCCAGTATTCCAGCAATGGGTTTTGGAGGTAACCATCAATGATATGAGAAATTTAATATCTAATTGCAGAAAAGTAAACTAAAATCAAATTACACATTCATAATTCGATCCCTCGCCAGTAGTCCAGCTATGGCTTTCGGAGGTAACCGTCAATGAGACGAACAACTTAATATCTGAGCTAACTAATAAAGCAATGAAATGATACTGAAATCAACAAAAGAAAACTGGAATTAAAAACAAGGAAAGCAAATTCAGCAGAGAATTAATCCCATGTCATTAGTCATTGTGAAAATTATATGCAAATGCCCGGGCTGCCTACTCTATCTGAAACATACATACACTGATCAACGTTAGACAAAGCTTGTAAAATCATGAACAAAAGTGAAAAGTTAGAAATATACACAAGTGAATAACTATAAAACATATGCAGTGAAAATAAAGAAATGATGCATAAAGACTATACAGCAACAATGGAAACGAAACGTCAGTGTGCAGGGGCCCTCTGCACAACCTCAGCCAATAGGCTATCAATCCAAAATCACGTTTACACAAGCATGTAGAACAGAGTCTTCTTATATATATCTCAAAACAAAGTTACAACAATAAACCAGTGTCACGACACAGTGAGTTCTTAACAGCAAAAATTACATTCAAAGGCTAGTTATCATGTGTATAAGCACGCGTTATTTATAACAAAGGTTACATAACCGTTTTTCCTAGAAAACTACGTGAACATAGGACACGTGAAAAACAACGTCCATGGATTTAGCATCATGGTCACCGAGATTACGCAATCTTATTGAAAGTGGCTGTTGGATCCACATCACGGTCAGCCTATAGGTGTCAGCATGCCTCCAAAGATCTAGAAACGGTCACAAAAATATTCACGTGTTTGAAAATGGAGTCTTGTTGCCCTAGGACTCTCCTGTTTGACCACCGCTTGACCACCATTGACCACAACCTTCTTTGATGAATCTAGCTGGACCAATGGGACCTGACCCATGTCCAGGTCATTTCCAACTTGCCCATGTGGCTTGCTTTACCTCGTGACACCTGCAACCTGTAGTTTAACAAAAACGGCTGCGGAAAGTTGGACCAGTTGTGGAAAGTGACAAGATTCCGCAGCTCATAAGCAAAAATATAGTTCAAACAGCAACACAAAGACATAGTCAAGGAACCACTTTAAATTCTCTTTTATGACTAATATGCAATGATGTTGATAGCTTAGGATGTCCAGGTAAATGGAAAGAAGCTACAAAAATGTGTAGGAAAGATGCAAGTTTGGGGCTCAACAATCCTGCAAATCCATTAAGAGCGTAGGGAAACAATCTTACTACAATATATTCATGCGCAACCCCATTCAAATTCATGGCCAACATAAAATTGTTGACGTGTTCTTCAATAGGAAAACCATCATCTGGATTGTATTTGGGTAACCATTTCTCTGGATGATCAGGAAGAGGATGTGGGTTTGCAAACAACACGGCACCAGGATTAGTCCAAGGCTAATTAGCCATAGCTTGAGTTAGGATTTGAGAAGATATAGAAGAAAATCCAGAAGTAGTGGGTATGGATGTAGAACTTACAATTGGACTAGTACTACTTGTGGTAGCACTAATTGTTTGAGCAGAAGAAATGGAAATATGAGAGGATGTGAATGGAGGTGTAGTGAATGAAGGAGTAAATGGAGGGGAATTTGATGTGACCTCACTTGTATCTGACTTAGATCTAGACATGGGAACTTTCTTATGCTGTGAATGTATTGGAAACTCAAAGGGAGGTATTATGAGTTTATCACTTTTTGATCGCATTAGGATACTAGTTTCTCTGAATAGAGAAGTAATACTTTCTTCAGAAGCTTCGGGTTTATTAGGCATCTCAGCAGAAATAGATATTCGTTCTAGTTTATGAACTAAGGACTGAACTTAGGGAGGTTCTGGAGTATATTCAGAAGAAGGTAAGAGTCGAGATACTTTAGGAGATGAGGGGGAAGTTTCTAGAACTTCTGACTTTTGAATGGGTGACTTAGAACTTGATTGAGAAGCTGTAGTTTTTTTTGAGGGGGTTTGACTCTTGTGAAGGCTTCGAGTTTGAGATTTATATTTATATGCCATTCATAGTTGGGCCGCTCCTTCTAGCACCAAAAATGTTGAGGCCTTAGAAATCTGTGGCAATAACAAGGGGGATAACCACCTAGTTCGGACCTTTGAGCAACTCCTTTTCCATTTGGGATAGTGGCTCCGACTGGATATGATGGGACCATTTTCCCAATGTTTTGGGTTTATATGATTTGTGGGATTTTTTCTGATGATTTGCAAAAGAAAAACTAGAAATTAACATAGCTTTATTCTAAGATGCAAAACTTTGAATTAAATCTATTTTAATCTAACCTGGGGTATTACTAGTTTTATGCGATATAAGAGATCTCTATGTAATCTATGATGATATAGATCAATTGTAGATTGTATAGATTTAATATATTGTAAGATAATTCCTTTGAGAAAATAGTTAATCAAAAGAATTGTGAAAAACATATCGCATATTCTAATGATCACATATAAAACAGACCATTCTTTGTTCTAATATCGTATAATAGTGCAACTGATACTTTAAACAAAGATGACAGATTTCATACATAATTCATGAAAGATAAGCTTATCACTAATAATAGAACAAAGATTTAGCAAACATGATAATTGTACTAGATGTGTACCATTCTACTCATTTGACTAGTGACAATAGGCCATAATCATTCTTCTACCAATAAGTATCCCAAAGAATACAATAGTGCACCAACAATGATCAACAAAAGGATATTTGATTGAATAGACCATGTTCCATGATTCCATCAAGGCATTTACAAACTTACGATAGCGCATTCTTTGTAAATTTTCTTAATAAAATTATGAACCCTTCTCTAAATGCATGAGAAGGGTTTAAATACTATTCTTAATTAACGAAAAATAACTTATACAAAATATATATGAGGAGGTTTCAAACAACCTTCCTCGTTCCTACTATCCAACATTCCAAAAATAAAATTGCTCAAAAATGACTGAGATTTTCATTGATTAATTACCACGGCCAACTTTGCCTCTCAACTCACAAATTTTGGGCATTGGCCTAACCTGTTGTGGCATCCCGAATTATGTTCTCAACTTCCCTGCAAATATAGCATCATGTAAAGGTGGCAACATTCTCTATACTAAATCCATGGAGTAATTGAAGGTCTGATCTGACTGTGTGGTTTGACCAAAAGTTACCATACTCCTTTTGAGTCGATTTTTGATAGCCCCTCAATTGTTTCCTTCTGTAGCTAACTCTTATTCTTCCAATTCGCATCTAATGCTTTAAGATCAAGAAGTGTTTTTTGGATCACTCTCCTTTATGAGGCTGGATGTGTGCGACATGTGATTTATTGTTCTGATAATGCTTTTTGAAATACTCGATGCTCTAGCTATTGCTAGTTCAGCCTGTTTCACCTGTGAGTCCCAATTAGTAAATACAATATCCCTATGTCTTTCGTTGATCTTTAGGAGACTTGACCTTTTCCCTTCATCTAAATCCTTCCATTCAATATAATTAGAGATCTTAGAATTGAGTTCATTGAACTCAATTCGTTGATCAATAATGATGTTTGTTAATTTTTCACTAGTATTCAAGGGTGGAATGATATTTGATATATGTTGGAGGAAGAGCTGCTTTTTCTTTGTCAGTAAAGTATTCAGTGTTAAAGCATCATTAATGAATTACTCTCAGTAGGAATATCCTTATACTTTGCTAGGTCACTCTTTAGCTCTTGGATTTGTTTGTCTTTAGTAGATAAGTCATTTTCATGACTTATTTTCAGTGCTTCCATATCTTGTTGTAGCTTATGTAGCTGCTCCTCTGCTTCACAGTTCACATTGGCTCTTTCTTCATCTAACTGTTGCAATAATAGTGTGATATGGTCATCCTTTTCTTTAATCAAAATAGAGACTTCAGTTGCTTTGTCGATTGTTGTTGTAGGATAGGCTCTAGCAAATTGAGATAGTTGAGTCAAATGCTCAATCAGATTTGTTTGTGTGTCCTTCCATATGACATCCATAAATTAATGTTCTGAAGGAGTTTTGGTTCTCCTCCTCTTCCTTTATCTTTTTACAATAGCTTTATGAAGAGGGCTGTAAAAGACATCTAGAGGAGGGATATATGTTACATTCAAGACAATTTCAGTAGTTGGATCTGCAGGGATTACCTTTGTGTCTTGGAAATTTGTTTTTGGACCTTTAGTGGTCACTGTTGTTATTTGACCTGGGGAGGTCTGAAATCCAGTGGTTTCTTGTGTTGATGATACCTTAGGGGTATCCTGTATTTTTTCATTGAATGCATCCCACAACTTTTCTAATTCACCTGTTTCTGCTTCTTGCTCTCGTGACATGCCTAGATTATTCCGCTTCTGAGAGTTAGTTTCAATTCTATGATCAGTAATCCAAAATTCTTGTGGGAGGTATTCTAACCTCTATCCTTTAAAATCCCGGAATCTTCTTAATTTCTCTGGGTCTAACTTTATCTTGGCCGCATTTAGAATATACTCAAATTTCTCAGCCGATTCCAGTAAATCTTCAAACTCATCTACTATATGAGTTAGAGGTCTAATCTTAACTGAAAGGTTGAATTTGTTTGCTACTTGTTGTGGATCAAAAGACCTTGTTGGTAGAACGGGGAGCTTTAATAACTACATATTCTAATACTCTTTATATGAATTACCATAATTAAGAAGGGTAAATGACCCACATTGAAGGGGAAAATTTGGCCATAGGGATTTCTTCATCTCCTTCAGGGTTTTTGTAGGACATTTCCTATTGTTTGGTATGCTACTTCTCTTGCCAATAATTTATCTGATACATACATAGGGAGGACATGTGGGAAGGCTTGGCTGCTAAATATCTTGATATAAGAGAAGGACTCTTCAAGAAAATACCTTCTGATTGCTTGGAGGTATATGATATATTCGTTTGTGAATCTCAGACATCTTCTATTGAAAACTAAATGATGTAAGGGAAGAACAACTCCCTGGCATAATTGGTGAAAATGTGGAATAAAATCTTGTTCCCACATTTGCTTATAACTTAGGAAGTAGGAGTAGGATCATTGGTAGTCCATTTCCAACCCAAGGTTGGAAAATGAGTGCAAAAACAAATGGCATCAAAGACATATGAATACATGAGGAATTGGAGAACTACTCTAGAGGAGGCAACCCTGGTTTGGTGATATTCAGTAATCGCTTTGGCCAAATTCTCAGAAAGAATGGTTGCCCAATTTATAATGTGAGCATTAACACAAGCATCAATTAAAGGAATCCAATTAATCAAGAACTTAGAATTATCAGGGAGACCATGCAATCTACATAGCATGGAGGCTGCAAAATTATAAGGATTGGCCAAAGAAGCAATGGGGTACATACCTACTTTATCTTGTTTGAATTTATTGTCTCTTCTCCTCCATTCCTATATCATTTGAAATGGGTCTTCATTTTCTTTTACAAACTTTACAACAATTTTTTTGTTGTAAATGTCCTGGGCATCGGGTAGCTTTTACATTTGTTGTAAATATTCGACTCTAAAAGAACCCAAGACTGTATTTTTATCTGTCTTGATAAGTCTGTCTTCGACTTTTGTATTCTCTACTACCCATCTTATCATATTTGTGTAGGGAAAGAGCCTAGCCCTTTCTGTTGTTCGGTGAAGGAAAGAGAATGCAGTGTCTCTGAACTGCACTCCTGATAGTTTTGTGTTTTCAGCGGTTGGTTGAATGTCTATTATTTCAGGGTTTTCATTCTCCAGCATAGTATAGATATTTTTCCATGTAGTGGCACCCCCACTTGCAGTGCATATTGTATATGTAAAAATGGACGGCATATTTGTGCTTTCAGTTTCTATGATAGATTGCTTGGTATGCTTTTGCACCACCTTTCGAATGGACATTTCTTAAGCAGAGTTCCTATTAAAACCAACAACAATTAATTGTTGCATAAAATAAAAGATTTGATGAAATGACTACTCTTTGAAAGAAAAGATCCAGGAGCGAGTTCAACATTAATGAACCATAACGAACACCATGATTACATGCATAGGGATGATAACCATATTAAATCATTTCGGCCTAACTCGTGTCTAGCTTAAAAACACTATTAAACATCTGTCAAATCCTTCATGTTGGATATTTAAGCTATAACACGAATGAAGCTTTGTTTGATGGCTCTTGTGATCTGTGATATGTGATATCGCAAAATCGCAATATCTTGATATCGCAATATCGAGGTTTTGATAGGTAATAATTAAGCTCATGACATAATATCCTCTGATGTGTGATATGCGATTGGGATGTCACATAAAAAGTGTTGGGGTCTAGGTATGAATGATTTATTCACCCTATTCCGACATTTAATTTATCAATCTGGGTGTGTATCCTTTCAAGGCAACGTGCAAGGTATATGCAGGGGCAAAGCGCAATCCGTTTTGACCAAGGGCTCATGGCTAAGATTCAAAACATGACTATAAGAGTAAATAAATTACAAAACCCCAGAAACAATTACAAGAAATAAGAACTGTAACAACGAACATAAACTATCATATAATGTACACACAAAGACGCAACACCTGATCAGAAGAGCGGTTCCAACTCTCTGATCAGGGCTGCGTTAGCCACAAAAAAAATTAGAACAACAAAACAAATGATATTTTATTAATCTGTAATAGGTGATTACAATAGTGGTGGGGGGATCCCCATTTATAGGAATAATCCTTCTTTTATACACAGCACGAGAGAATAAAAGATCTCCTTGAAACATGGTAACCACATATACAGAAATATACATCAGTTGGGACATCACCAACACCAGATAACTGAGATAGAAAAAAGAGCCCAAGAATAGTTCCAGGGAATTGTGACTCCAGCTACGCGGCCTCCTCGGGGCTTGCCATTACCAGATTTGTTGCGAAATGCTGAAGCGAGGGTTCCTGTTCTCCTAGCTGCAGTTAAATTCAACTCAATGCTACAAATAGATAAGACTCCGTGAATTTACTTCATTAATTAAAATATTCCAATTGGACCAGTTAGGGGTATTTACCTCATAAGTTTAGCATAGCAATGTGGGTAAATAAATACAAAAAGGGTCAAAAAGGGTGATAAAAATGGACAAAAAGATAGCTATATTTGGTGCCCAACATCTCCCCCCAACTAGCCTTCTGCATGTCCTCATGCAGTTCACCGCCTCCGCAGGTCTGGATTCTATAGACTGTAGTTCTCATGAAGTTGGGCGAGATCATATTCTAAGGCCATCTTTGTTCCTAGAACTTTAAACCCATCCAAAAGAAGAACTTCCTTCCACAAATTTGTTGGAACAATGTATGCTGGAGTGTAAATTTCTGTAGGAAGCCAAATAATAGGAAACTAAAACCATATCCCCATCCACCAAACCCCACATGTTTGGACACATGCCACATATCTAGGTACTCTGGTGAGCACTCGTGCAAATTTTGGTGCTCGAAAAGGTTCCCTGTTCCAGACAACTGTTGGTGAAATCATCCACCTTTTCTAACAGCAATCAAGGGCCTCTTTTTGAAAATTAGTTAATTGATTGACACAAAGATCAAGGCACCATCTTTGTGTCCTTAGCATACTATCTTTGTTCCCTTAGATTCCCAAAAAGGTGTTGTGCTTAGTGAACATTGTGATTGACCTCTCATGTTCTCCTCTTACTATAAATCGCTTGGTAACTTGATTGGATTCAAAAGTGTTGAAAGCCTTCTGCGAATGAATCTGATTGAGAGAGTAAGAGGTGAGACTGTTAAATGAATGTCCCCTACATATGAAACCGGGCTGAAATCTCTGTCCAAATGCAATAAATACCCATGTAGGTAAAACTCACACATCAAGTGGTGAGTTGGCACATCATGCTTCCTCATTATCCGAAGGAATTTTACACCAACTTCTATCTCATAACTAATCTCGTTTTTAATGCTTTCCATGCAAAATAAAAGAAAACGCTCGTGCAAAAATAGGGAATAACAAGAAGTGGGGGGATGACATGCCATCACCTCTTGCACCAGATTGAACATCTGCTCCTTATCGGCTTTTAATTCTGCCATTTGTTTCTCCAGCTGCTCCATCTTGAGCTGCTGCTTCGCATGCCTTAACCTCATGATATCTATGCACTCCACATATCCAAAGATAATTGTGGAGGCTCTTTCCTGAGTTCTCCTAATCTCATTTTTATATTGGTCCACAATAGATTTCCAAGTCTGTACCTCATCCATTAAGGCATACTCCCGAGCTTCAAACAATCTCTCCACCAGGTCTGTTTGGGTGGCCACTGAGGTTGTGAATATCTGGTCCACCTAAGTTGTTGCTTCGACCCCTATGGCCTTGGGATTCTTAGCTTGCCACCTGTATTTCTTTATCCATTTCTACATTCGGTGCACTTGTTTCCTCAATTTCCTGACTTCCATTTTGAGCTGCATTGTTTCCTTAAACTGTAGCTAATATCTTTCTTTGATTGGGAGTCTTCGCTATTCGCACAACTCTACCCATTCTTTCTTGACCTGTATTTCCTCCGTTTCGACAGCTGGAGGTAAATCCCCCAGGACAGCGTCTATTGTGTCGACTGTCGGTCCTTCCTCCACTGCCTACTTTTCTTCAGTGATTTCATGCTTCACTCCCTTCTCGCCTAACGGTTCCATTGGCTCAATCATCAGGACTGCTTTGCTTGGTCCCTCCTCTTCGCCAATGGTTATTTCTTCTTCATGCACGCTCTCCGTGCCCGATGATGCCTTAGTGAGATGCTCTCCTACTAATGTGCCTGTTGGAGTTCCTTCTGGTTCCCCAGCCTCAGGAACCTCTATCTCTTCTCTCTTCTCAGGCTCCACAGTGCCTATTGCTTGAGTAGCATCCTCCCCACATGATTGTCGCCTTTGTGCTAAATTCGAAGCCATAGGAATGGCAAAATGTTCTTCCTCTTTCTGCTATGGGGAACGAGTTACCCTTGCTCCTCTTGGGATAATGAAGGAAAACTAGAATGAGTCCTCAACACTTGGCCCTGAAGTTGACGCTAGTTCTTGTGGGTTAGCCTCGACCTCACACCCTGGTTCTCTCAGCGTTTCCTCTATGGGTCCCCTGGTTTCCTCAGCTCTTGGCCTTCCTTGTCCTTGTTCTTCTTCTCCCATGGGTTCTCTAGTCCAAGTGGTCATGACCTCTTCTCCAATCGAATTATCCTCCTCCATCAGCTCCATGGCGACAGGAGATCCCTGTGGGGTACCCTCGGTCACAATATTGACTGACTCGCCCACTCTTTCCTGTTGTGGGTCCACCTCTAAAGTCGTCACGCTATCCATTTGCTCTGTTAGTTCCACAAGTGGGGTTGGTTCTTATGGGAAAGCATCAACCGTAGTACTAGTGGGCATCTCTGTATCAATCTCCATATCTTCCATTGACTCCACAATTTTGACTTGCTCTTGGGGAGCTGTCTCTTCTTCAAATTCTTTAGTTTCCATCTCCATCTCTTCCGGCTCCTCCTGGTCAATACACTCATCACCTTCTACATCGTCCTCCATGGCTTCAGGTTCCTCTACCCTAACAGCCACAACGGCTACTATTTCCTCCTCTGTGGAATCCCAAAGAAGTTCCCACGGATTCGAGATCCTTCCGATGGCAATCATTACTAACAGCTGAACCAACCCTTGGTGAGTGCTGACTACCAATACTTGTCGCGACCCCTGAGCTGAATGCACCATTAAGTGAAGGCTCCTTAATAGAAAATAGGGCACATTCATTGAAAAATATTTTGCATGTGGAAATTGCAGGTGAGCTAGTATGTGGAGATGGTATTTGAAGATGGTGTAGTATCTTCCTTCACAAGTCATATATTTTATGAAGAACTCTGTGACTCCTCCCCATGGATGCGGTAGCAAAGTTCTATCATATCCCCGACCCTTCTATGCAATACTTTCTCTGACTTGCAGGAAGGCCTCAGGGAATTTTGAAAGGTTCATCCTCCTTGAAAACCAGCATTCTCTGACTTGCGAAAGCCCATTGACTTCCACGATGATTTCCTCTGTCACCAAGATTTCGATTCCACGAACCCGAGAGCCTCCTTCTCCCAAGTTTAATGCAAAATCCATCATGATTTCTTCATTCAATCCTCTCAGCCTGCTGAAATAAATGTCCCAACCAGTGTTCTCAAACACTTGCCACACCTCATGATTGCTCCGAACTCTCATTGTATCCTTAGGTTCATGTTGCACAAATCAGCCACCCATTGTTGCAGAGGAAGAATCAGCACGATGACTGCAATTGGATGGCAGGGGAGAGTGACAAGGCTCCAAACCATTGGCAACTAAAATAACGTCATGGCCACTTTTGGAGACAACGGATGAAATAGTACTGGTATGCTCGAAAATGATGACAGATTATGGTGGTACTATTAGATATTTCGGGAATTTAATGCAGCATGTTGGGAGGGTAACTGATACGATTATGCACGTACGAATATGCATTCCAACGTATAAGGGTATGCTTACGGTGTACCGAAATCATTAGATTCGGTTAGGTGAAAATTGCGTGTCATGAATTCTTTTTTTCGAGGTATGTCGTCATTCATTATGATGGTCCCCCCCCCCCCAAACTAAATGATGGCCATCCTCAAAACGTTTGAATGTTGTTTTTGGAATATTTAATTAAATCCATAAAATCGACGGAGACGTACCTGCGGACCTACCTTAAGGTGGAGTAGAAGCAAAAATATCTTATGGAGTAACAACATAGCTAATAACGACAACATTAAGTAATAGCAACAACGAGTAATGGCAGTTTCGGTGTAACAGCACCGACAGAGTAACAACAATTATCGAGTAATGGCACTGACGGAGTAACAACAACATTGGGGTAATGGCAATTATGAAGTAACAACACCGACGGAGTAACAACACTTACGGAGTAACAACACCAGCAGAGTAACAACAGTTGCGGAGTAACAGCATCGGCGGAGTAACAACACTCAGTGGAGTAACAACGTTTAGTGGAGTAACAACACTTAGTGGAGTAACAACACTGAGTGTTACTTTTCTCCTGGCCATATTTCTTTATTATTGCTGTTACTCCACTGAGTATATCTATTATATTATATATATATTATATTAATTATTAATATTATATTATTATATATATTATATATGTATATCTAATATGGTAATGTTATTATATAATATTATATTAATATAGAATATATATATATATTTATTATGATATATTGTGTATTGTTTTTTTTCAACATACATACATACATACAACATACCTACAACATACATAACATACATACATCATATATACTATTTATATATTTATATATATAATATATATAATATATATATATATCTATTAATTTAGAGCAGAGTGAGATTTTCCTCTATTCCAATAACCATTAGATCAGCTGAATTAGAAAGGTTTTTGACAAAGGCATCTTTAGAGGTTGGACAGTGGTATAGTTTTAGACGATGCCCATTCACCACAAACGCGACCTGATTCTCATCTATTGTAATTAGTTTGACCGTGCCATTGTCGAACACTGTGTCTACTTGATATGGTCCCATCCAGCGAGTGTGAAGCTTGTATTTGAAATACTTAAATCGGAAGTCATACAGTAACGCCCAATCTCCCACGTGAAACACCTTAGTTTTGATAAATTTATCGTGCCATTTCATCCTCTTTTTTTGAACAGTAGCAATCCTTTGGACAGCTATTGATCGAACCTCGTCTAACTCATTTAGCTATTCCAGTCAGTGTTTCTATGCCTCTGATAGGTCTAGGCCTACTTCTAGAGCTGTTCTGAGTGTACTGATTTCAAATTCTACCGGGAACAAGGGGGATTTCCCATAAACTGATTCAAATGGAGAAAACCCAGTTGTATTCTACCATGTTGTTATGTATGCCCATAATGCTTCTGGAAGTTTTTTGTGCCCAGTCTCGATGATGACTTGCTACTATATTTGTCAAGATATTTTCCAATACCTTGTTTGTGCTTTCTACTTGTCCATTCGCTTGTGGGTGATAGGGAGTTGTCACTCTATGTTTGACCCCATATTGCTACATCAACTTTTCTATCATATGAGATGTGAACTATGATCCTCCATCTGATACAATTTCCCTTGAAGTACCGTACCAGGCAAAGATTTCTTCAAAAAGAAAGTCCACCACCACTTGCTCTGTTGCTCTCATGACCACTCTAGCTTCCACCCATTTAGTTACATAATTGGTGCAGACCAGGATGTAATATTTTTGATGAGAAGGTGGGTTAAAGGGTCCAACAAAATTGATGGTCCATTTCTAAAATGGTTCAAGGACTATCTGGGGTTGAAGAGGCATTTCATCTACTTTCCTAGGTTGTCCCATCCACTAACAACTATCACAACTTCGAACATAATCCTGAGCATCACGAAAGATGGAGGGCCAGTAATATCCCATTTGCAGCACCTTATGAACTGTTCTTTTATTTGCAAAATTTCCTCCACAGGGTCCATCATGTGCAACATTTAATATCTCAAAAATATCGTCTTCTGCCACACAACGTTAAATCTGCTAGTCAACCCCTGTATGGAAGAGATATCTGACATCCATGAATATTGGGTACTCTGGTGAATGATCTTCCTTTTCTCCTTATATGACAGATGACGAGGCACCTTTCCTGTAAGAAGATAGTTAGCAATATCTGCATACCACGGAGTGTTAGCAAAAACTGCAAAAAGATGCCCATCCAGAAAATTATCCTCAATTGGTGTGTTCTTACCATCATGTTCTATCCTAGATAAGAAATATGCAACCACATTGTCCTTCCCTGGTTTATCTACTATAGTAATATCAAATTCCTGTAGTAGCAACAAACATCTTGTAATGTGACCAGGGGTAACAAGTTTTTTCATTAAATACTTCATAGTTGCATGATCAATGTGCACAAAAGTAGGATACCTGGTAAAGTAGTGTCGGAATTTGTTGATGGTGTAAATGACAACATGGAATTCTTTTTCAGTTACTATGTAGTTTAATTCGGCAGGAGCCAAATTCTTACTAACATAGTATACTGCGTAGGGTACTTTATCCTCATGTTGTTCCAGTACTGCACCAATTGCTGTTTGAGAAGCATCTGTATGAATGTGGAAAGGTAATGTCCAGTCTGGACCCTTAAGGATCAGAGCACTGTAGACCAATTCTTTAATCTTTGTAAAAGTTGCATCACAGCCATCTAACCACCCAAATTCTTAATCTTTTGTTAGTAATTGAAACAGTGGGTGTCCTACTTTTGCAAAATTTGCTATGAAACGCCTGTAATAACTAGCACAACCAATAAAACTGTGTACTTGTGTGGGTATTTTAGGCATTGGGAAGTGCAGAATTACCTTTATCTTTGTTGGGTCCATTCTCATTCCTTTTGCTGAGAGAAAATGCCCCAAAATGATTCCTTCTTCCATCGTCATATGAAATTTCACTGTACTCAGAGAGACACGGGCTTGTATACATCTTTCAAGAAAATTTTCCAGATTTTTTAGCCCTTCCAAAAATGAGTCTCCATATGGATTAAAGTCGTCCATATAAATTTCAACACTATCATCTATCAAGTCAGAGAAGATTCCCAGAATTTCCCTCTGGAATGTTGCAGGAGCATTACATAGGCCAAAAGGAAGGACCCAGTATGCAAATGTCCCCTACGGGCATGTGAAAGTGGTCTTATCCTGATCCTTCGAAGCTATCTGGATCTGGTTGTATCCAATAAACCAATCTAGAAAAGAGAAAAACTTCTTATCAGCCAGTGTGTCCAAAACCTGATCAATAAATGGCAAAGGGAAATGGTCCTTCTACGTTGATTTATTTAACTCGCAATAATCTACATAGATTTGCCATTTACCATTATTTTTGGGGACCATTACTAATGGTGAGACCCACTGGCTATCTGAGATAGGGTAGATGAAACCCACGTCCAATAGTTTCTGAAGCTCTTCTTTCACAACCTTTTTCAATGCAGGGTTCATTCTTCTCTGCAGTTGTCTTACAGGATGACAATATTTCTTAATATATATGTGATGGGTACATAGGTTTGTAGGTATCCCCTTCATATTTGAATAATCCCAGGTGAAAGCTTCTTTATGCTTCCGAATAACATCTACTAGCTGCTTCTTCTAGGATTCTAACAGATTAGGATTAATATTCAGAGTTTTTCCTGGTTCTATCTCTACTTGAACACTTTCATGAGGTGCATCAACATGCTCCTCCAATCCCTTTGTTGTTTCCATAGTTTCCTGAGTCTCATAGCTTAAGATAGATTCTAGAATCTGTTGGTTTGGCTCTGAAACAGAGCAAGGATCATCCATGAAGGAAGTTATTACATCATCCTCTAATTCCATTTTCAACTGAAGGGCCTATCCAATAGTGAGGACTGGTCTTACTTCTTCATTTTCCATTTCGACCACTATCCTAGATACAACTTTCTTGCCACCTGTTGATTTCATGGGTGAATTTGGTTCTACAGGTGGATATAGCACTAAATTCTTAGTGTTATTCCCATTAGAAATAACCATATTTCCTGAATGGCACTCGATGTAAGCATCTGTAGTAGCCAGCCATGGTCTACCCAAAATCAAAGCATGACTGCCCACTGAAGATTGCATATGTAATACCAGGAAATCTATGGGGTAGTGCCATGAATCCACTGAAATTGTTACACCTTTCAACTTCCCTATAGGTTTGATTGTAGATCAATCTGCCAATTCCAATACTGTAGGTGTATGTTTCAAATTGCGAAGACCTAATGCATGCATGGTTTCAGTAGTGATGACATTAATGGAAGCACCCAGGTCTACCAGCACATTTGGAATCTCTACCCCATTAATTTGTACTATCAAAATTGGGTTCCCTGGATCTCCATATTTCACTGGCATTGATTTTTCCATCTTGAAGTCCGATAGTTTTCCCATAACATGTATAGTGCGGGGATCTTTAGTTTTCTTTGTAGGTTGCTTTGAACAATATTCCTTAAGAGTTTTTGCATATAATGGCACATCCTTCATAGCTTTTAATAAGGGAATTTTAACAAACAGATTCTAAAATTCTCCTAATAAATCAAATTTAGCTTGAGGTCTTGGTTTACTCATAATTAGTCTCTCTGGGTAAGGCAGTTCAGATTGATGCTGATTCACAGGAGGAGTCTGTTTTCTACTAGTTTGTTTCAGCTCTTTACTAATTGGTTTTGCCTCCTTACCTTCACCATCGAGTTGTTAAATGATAACTCGAGGAGGTTGGACATTAACTATCTACCATGATCGCAGATTCATTTCATACAACTTCGCAGTGGAGATACCATATGAAGGAAGGTTAAGAATGTCAGCTTGATGAGTTCCCTTATTGTTAGGGTTAGGGTTAGGGTTAGGTTGCATTGGAAGTTGAGGATGGGAAGGCTGATTACTAGGAGGCACATTGGAGGGTAGTTGGAGTTGTTGCTGAGGCATTTGTTGTGGCAACTACTGAAGAAACTGACGAGGAGAGGAACCTCGCCAAGTTGGAGCCCATAGAGAGCTCGTACTGGCTTGAGGGTTCCATTATTGCCAAGGTGGGAACTCTTATTGTGGCCACATGGGAGGATAAGGCATGGTCTAAGGATTCATGTTACAATTATTAAAATACTGAGATGGATCTGGGTACATACCTTGATTTCCCATCAGTGGTCGAGGCTGCCATGGCTTCCTAGATCCCATGAATTACACTTGCTCCGTATCCTCCCCAGTTCCTGATGAAATTCTTTCAAGCTTGGCAAGGAAGGACATGAGCTTGTCGCATGATTGAGCTCGCAGATCGCACATTCCTCTATGGAATTTAGTGGACATTCCCTTTCCAGATGCTTCTTTCTACACTTCAGGCAAAATGTTGCCATGGTCCTATCCTGTTCCAACTACTTCTATTTTACTTGCAGAGTGTCCATCTGTGCCGACAGGGCATTGAGGATATCTGCCCTTAAGTTGTCTAGTAGGTTTCTGATTTCTGCTTTTGTAACTCCCTCGTTAGACCCCTTTTCTGAGTGGATCCCTAGCTTATTTCTTATAAGGCCCCTCGAGAACTAAATACATAAATTGAAAATATCTTCGAATGTCTCCTTGGAGATGTCTCCCTTTCCCACAATGTTCAATATTTCCATCGAGTCCTCTCACAAATATTGAAGGAGGATAATCTTTAAAATTTCCTTATCGAGGTCAGAATGACGTGACGTTTGTAAGGTGTACTTGAACCTTTCCACACAATATTCTAAGATTTCATCTTCTTTTTGTGTGAACTTGAAAATCTCCTCCTTGATATTCCAGGATTTACAGTAATCCTGGTATTTCTCCAGAAAAGCTATCTGCATATCATCCCATGTGGAAATGGATTTTCCTCCAAGGCCCATGAACCATCGCAAAGCTGTTCCTTTTAATGTAGAAGGGAAAATATTTAACTTTTGGGCATTTGTTGCGTAGTCATATCCCCGGCACACTATGTCGAACTTGAATAGAAATGTGTCGTGGTCTTCTAAAAGTAGCCCATGAAAGTTTGGTAAGGCTGCCAATGGAATAGGCTTTGTAGGCGTGCTAGCTCCCAGATCCCTGATTGGAAAATCAATGGTGAAGGTTGTGGGAGCCATAAATATCTTCCAATAGCCACTGGGGATTTCAATAGGCTCTTTGGAGGATGGCTAAGGATTCCTTATCACTGGAACTTGAGTTGCTTTAGCAGCACTTCCCTGATCCCTCGGTGATGCAAGTATCTCCTCGTTCCCTTCTCCTATGTCCTGATAGCTTGACCCCTCAGCTACAACCTCCTTTCCCTTACTAGAGCAGTCTGACCCTGTTGATGTTCTGCTTGTGATTTCTTCCTTTGCAATCACCAGCACAAGGTTCTCCTGGTCAGGTTTATTGTTGGATGTTTCCTCCACTCCTAAAGGAACCTGTTGTGTCAAATCACTAAATAATGCCATAGACAACACCGATTACTCTACCGACTATCCGTTGGACTTTACTCTCCTTGCCCCTAGTCTTGCAGCTACGTGAGAGGATGCTTCTAATTCAACCTTTGCTATGATCTGCTGGATATAGGTTTCTCTTCCCAGATCTATTCCTCCCCTCTTTGGGGAGTTCCCTCTGTTGGATACCTATACCAATAGGTTTCATATTTCATGATTGGCAAATTCAAATGCCAAATATGCTCTACTTTACTTATTCAAAGATCCCATATTTCCAAGGAAAGGCAAGGTGTGTACATGCCTTCATGCCTATTAAACTTTTGATGGATGATCCAACAGCCTAATCTAGATCATGCCATGTTTCAATTTCTGTTGTAGAATAGAGAAAGAAATCTGTCCAAACTGTTTAATCTTGGCAGATCAGTAGTTAGGCAGAGAAACTAAGGTTCCCAACTACTTAATCTGGGGCCCTGGAAGAAATAAGGGTAGTGCTAGATAGGAAATCAAAGGAAAAAGCCAATGGAAAAGAAAAGGCACATAAAGGGTCTGCAAGTCCAAGTGCACCCTCCAAGAAGAAACAAAAAATGCTAGGCAAAATAGTTGGGTAGGTAGATGGGGTTGCAGAAGTGGTGTTCCTTCCAAGATGAAACTTTGCCAGTCAAATAAAAGGAAAACAACATAATGAAGCATGTCTAACTTCCCTTTTTTCCTGATTCATCACTCATTACTAACATCCCTTCACAAGATGTATTTATAAGAGAGATTCAAGGTTTTATGTTGGTTCTTATGGCCTTTAGAAGCCACTTTTCTTGTGTAAAGTTCTTTTCATTTTGATCTACTCTTTAAACTAAGTTGTTTTCAAGAAAACTTAGTAATATCACTCTTCATTCACCTTCTCCCTCCATATTAACCTCTAACCTTTGTTATCTAGCTCCCTATGTTTCCCTTTCCCTACTACTATAACACCATGGTGTATAAATCCTAAGCATTGTATAAATACCCCCTCCTTGGCATTATAGCCATATAGTTTACTACTAGGGAATTGTATTAACATCTGGTTAGCTCAAGAACCCAAGCCTAACCTCTTCTCTCCCCAGAACTCATTGGCCCATTCAATCCTTCATTTTTCCCTAAAAACCTTGGAAAAACCCCTTTTTACCCTTATACCCGCTCAAAAGCAAAAAATGCATGCAAAACCCACTTTCCCTGCCTTATCCTAAGGTCGGGACCCATTTCCACTTTTTACATGAAAATTTCATCAAAAACCCTTTAATCCTAAGTTTTTGATACCCTGAGCGATTTTGCAAATAAATCATTTATAAACCATAATTTCCGCCCTTTTTCCAAAGTTTGCGGCTATATATGATTTAACAAAGAAATACATTGCAAAGCCGTCAAATTCTTTAATATTTCGAAGGGTCCCGCCGGGCGCAAGTTCCAAGGAAAATTATTATTTTAATCCCCGCCCAATGACCGTATCCTCCATGCAGATCCCTGGCCCGATAACCATCTGATCGAGCTCTTTTAATCCAACGGTCGACGCGAATTTCGGAGCAGCCCCGACGTCCGATATCTGTCAGACGCTGATGTCACGCGGGGTCCATGCGTCGCTTCCAAATTCCATCAGAGCCCCCTCTGACAGATTCCTTGCCGTAGAGGAGGTGGTCTGATATCGCGCCACCTGTCTGCCAACGTCAGTGCCCCCTTACCGCCTGCGTCAGTGTCACAACCGTGCGCCCCGCCCACCACTGGTCCACCTGTCAGCCATCTCACCGCCCCCGTGGACCGGTCATAGGCCGCCACGTCACTTGATAATGTCATGCTGACGTCATCCAACCCAGACCCACCTGGTGACGTCATGCTGACGTCATTTCAAAAAGGCGCCAATGACCCAAAAAAGCCATATTTTGTCAAATTTTGCGCGTTTTTTGCACTTTTTGCAAAAAACATTGCTGCGCTCTCTGCATGCATTTCACGACCAAAACTTCCAACCTACTCGAAACAACCAGGAGATCTTCAGCGCGCCTACCCACCTGCTGTTCCGAGCCAGGCCATCGATTTACCAGGTATTTGTCCGTGCAAACTTCTCTGAAACCTGGTTTTTCTCTGTGAATACAAAAAATCACTTTGAGCACAGAAAACGCTTAAATTCACTAGAAAACTACCTACACCTAGCTCCCTCTTGAAAAGTTAACGGTCGAAATTCACTAGCCGAGCCATTTAGACTGAATTTTCACCGAAAACCCGCATTTTTCGTTCGCGCAGTCGTGAACTAAAACCCGAAACCTACACTCAATTGTTGAGAAAGGTCTGCTAAAGACTAAAACTTGCCTCCTCAAGGAACCAAAACAGTATTTCAATTGTTGTGGACTTGCCCTGTTACCCTTCATTCTTCAAATTTACCTCTGTACTCAGGCAGTGCTCTTTACTATTGCCCAGTCTAAGAGACAACAGTTTATTTGCCAAACAATCCAAGTAACCATGGAGACTCCAGTTGCACCAGTTGCCCTCAATGTTTCTCCTTTAGATTCCCCACAGAGAGAATTGGAGTGGCAGGATTTGGCAGACTTGGACTACCAAATCTCAGAAGACTCCTCATCAAAATGCAAGTTCCACCTTCACCTGCTGAATGAGCTTAAGGCCAAACATAAGGATGGGACAGACATACTAGGCATTTGGGATTCCTTTCTCCCAATATTTAGGCTCCCTCAGGTCAACCAATTCCCTGACCTGATTCGTCTATGTGCTGTCTACTATGACCCCATGCAAAGAGCTGTGCTTGACCCTTCAGGCTCAGTGGTATTCTACATAACCCCCGAGGCCATTAGAGAGATGCTGCAGTTCAAGACCCAAAAGAAATTGGTCCCCTTGTCTCTATTGGATTTGATCAACCAAGGAGCTAAGATGCTAACAGATGCATAAATCCTAAAGCTCAACCAATTGTTCATTACAAACTCTGACACTGTGCTGCACCCTCCCATTTTTGATGGCTACCTGAATCAACTGGGTATAGATCTTTCATACATGATCAGTTCCATCTTTGGGTATAAATCACTTGAATTTATTGATGAAACTGTGCTAGTAATGATGATTATGTTTTCCCCTAGCAAGAGTCCAATCTATTATGATTATGCCACATATATTTCAGATAATATGCATGAGCAGTTCTTGAACCTGTCAAGAGAGAAGGTGTTCAGATACACCTCCTACATCTACCACCTCATTCTATATTATCAACATGAGAAGTTCTCCTTTGATGTTAAGAGAACAGATGCATAAGGCAATCTAAGGTCAGTGGTGTACTGGACCTCAGTGTTTCATAACAGCACCTACTCTCCATATACCTACTATGAGTTCATAGACCTCTTCATCCACCCAGCCATGTCTTTATTCCTAAGCTTGCCTCCTCCAAGACTGACTGATGAGATGCAGAGGATCATGCAGTTATCCAAGGCATACAACATAGGGGATTGGTACTATTACCAACACTACACCGTGATCAGAATATATGGGTGTGAGTTACCCCCATACAGATTGCCCAAGTATGTGCCTATGAGACTATTTGCCCTTGAATATTTCATGCAATTTGGGAATGCTGATATGGTGCACTTTGCAGGCAAGGGAAAGAAGGCACAGCTAAAGGTGAAAAATCAATTGGGCCACCTTGTCTTGAACAAAAGGGAAGGCTGGAAAGAAGCTGATAGAAATCTAGAATGCTTGGCCTGAAAACCAGCTTCCTTTGGAAGCCCTATGACCCTAATCATTCCATATCCTTCAGAAGGCTAAAATACAAGCTCTCTAGCTATGACCATGTGAGCTTGCCCCACATTGAAAAATTTTCCAACCAACCAAAATGGAGAAGGGGCACACTGGAGGAACCAGTCACATAAGAAGAACTGAATGAAAGAGCTAGAAGGCATCTTCTGAAAATGGCTAACTTGGAATCTCCTCCACAGGTATTCGCTCTACCAAAGCCTCAAGCAGGAGCAGTTGCCTCATCATCTGCAGCACATCAAGAGGCAGTCCAAACCACGGACCAAGCTCAGAGCAAAGGCAAGGAGAAGGACATGGAAGAGCAACAGGCACAACAGGGATAGGTGCAGCCACCCCAACAGGTACAGTAGCAAAAGGACCAACAGGTACAGGGGGAACAAACAACAGAGGCCCCAATGGCCACCCAGCAGCCGCTAACACAAATGGCACCCCCAAGGCAAGATTCAAGGACTGAATCCTCCGTCCTCCAAACCCCTCAAAGGGAGGACGTAAACAGAAAGAGAGATAGGGAAACTCCCCTTACCACATCACCAGAGAAGAGGAAAAGACTAAATCCCTTCTCTGAAGAAGAAATGCCAATGGGGCAGACTTCAGGAACAGGCCTGCCTAGCATGGAGGCCTCAGCCAGCTTCTTCCAACAGGAGGAAGACAGGGCAGCAGTAGGAGAAGTGAGCTCCTCAGGACAAAGGAGGGAAGGTGAGAAAAGCATTAAGCAACAGTTTAAGGATATCAAGAGCAGAAATGAACCATTAAAGCTGCAACTTTACAATCACCTATTGAAAATGGCTCCTACAAACCAGCAAAGGCTCATGTCTGCATATGATGCACATGAAGGAAAAATGATCATGAGCCATTTTACACCAACAATGCAGCAACCACAATCAGCTGCAGATTACATCAGGACCAACCTGGAGGTCCTGTCCAAAGACATCCACCCAATGGATCAAATAGAGTTGCACAAACAAACGGGAGAGATGGTCTATGCCACATTGGCAGATAAGACCCTAACAAACTACAGGCTACAGAATAGCCTGAATAACACTGCTGCCCAGCTTGAGTTGGAAAGGGCTTCCTCTCAAGCCAAGGACAATAGGATCAAAGCTCTAGAAGAAATTATAATAGAGCTTGGGCATGATCCAAAGGATGTTAAAGCTGTCCAAGAAATCCTGAAGCTAAGGGATGCTGATATGGCAGCATTAAAAAATATGTTAAAAATCCCAGCAACTCTTCATCCTCAAACAGAAGAGGTTGCCCAGCTCAGGCAGGAAAAGGATGCAGCTGCTCTGCTGATGACATTATACAAAGAGCTCCTCCATACTTAGGAAAAGCTGCAGGAATCAGAGGCCACCTTGGAGGCAGCATTACAGCAAAAGGAGGCAGGGCAAACCTTAGAGCCCCCTCCAGAAACAATTAATCTTGAGGAAATCCCTCAAGGCACTGCCCTTCCCAGCCAACAGGTACAGCAGGCAGCACCAACAACAGAGCAGGCTGAAAGCCTTGATATGCAAAAGCTGAGGAATGAAATTCAAATTTTGGAGTCTCAGATGTCTGAGCTGAATCAAGCCAAGGACACTCTGGCAAAAGTAAATGAAAAATATCACAAATCCAAACAGAATGTGGCCGAGAGAGAGAGGGAGGTAAAGGCCCTAAAGAAAAAGATAGCTAATCTAGAAAAAGAGCTCACATTAGACAAAGTCACATCTGAGCTTAAAAGGGTCATATGGGGCCACATTGGCCAATGTATCACAGATCAGTGGGAATACATTGAGGCCATCCATGAGCAAATAACGCTCATTGGAAGAGCACATAAAGAGATACAAAGAGCAAGGGCATCTCTAGGCAGTATGCCTAAGATTGCCAATAAAATGATTAATGTGCTGAACTATAGAACAAGTTCCTAGCTCATAAAAATGGGAATTGGAAACAGGACAGAAACCATCTCATAAATCAAAAGGGTCCTGACATTGAGAAGCCTGGTCCAGACCCTGGAGCGAAGAGTCCAGGACATGCAAGCAGACATCAACAAGTTTCAAAATAGGTTTTTGGCATTACAAAACAAAGGTCTGCCTAGTCTGCTGGAGCCATCCGGAAAATTTCTCTCGCATGAGAAATATGCCAAGAGAGTAAACACTTTTGCACAAAATCAGATCTCAGAGGCAGCCAATTCATCAGCAGAAATAGGGCCAATAATAGGGCAGATCCTCTTCAACAGGGTAGAAAATTTATTTTTTATTATGAATGAGATCACACATTTGTTTGATGAGCCTCCTCATTTTTACAAATATACAGAGGCTGATGAGACCATGGGGTCAATTTTGAAGCATCAGTTGCCTGCACCAGATGTATGGGAGGAATTGATACGATTACTGTTAAATCAAAGTCAGTAATTGTAATTTTTCTTTTTGAAAATATTTAAATTTTCATACATAGGCAGACAAAGACACATCAGCAGGTATGCAGAAAGAGGCTGAGCCAACTCAGCACAAGTATTCGGCCACCACAGCAGCATCAACAGTCACAGGTGACAGGGCCGAGAAACTACAGAAAGATACAGCTGCACAGACACGTCATTCGGCATTTACACCAAAGCGCTCAAACCGATTCCGTGAGCTCCAAAGGTCAAAATTGTTCTGACAAGGAGTTAAGAGCCTTTAAAGTGCATTAAAGATTGTAATAACTTCTCATCTGCAATCCCTGTACGAGTTAAAGAAGATATTTTCCCTCTCAGATGACTCAATGCCTGAGATATTTTGTAATAGACTTCTATATATTCCCCCTCGCATTTTTTAGTAGGGGTTGTACATTGGATGTAAGAGATCTTTTGATATCTATTCTGCTCCTCTTCTACTGTAAATCTTCAGAGAATTAATACAAAGGATGATGGAATTTCCAAAGCTTTGTGTCTCTTAATGTCTTTCTTGTGTATGGCTGAATGTTGCAGGATTCCTGCGTATCTCATGGCTCAATAAGTTTTCTCGTTACTCTTTGTTATATGTTCGTTATCTTTCATATATCATTCACGTTTTCCATGTTTTAAATATCTAATAGCAAGGAAAAAGAATAGTCTCAGGATTTAATCACAGATTACCCTGAA
>APFE030929174.1:0-11677 GCA_000404065.3 Pinus taeda | reverse complement strand
TATAGAGAGAGCCCTCTCTGATTACAGCTGGGCTAGAAGCTGTAGTCCAAAGATTGGTTAGTGGTTACCCCGGCCGTATTCCCTTGGGAGTCATAGGGAACAACCTGGGTGTTAACAACAAGTTCAATCTTGATGACTCAGTTGAAGACTTACTTGACTTAATGTATTCACCTTAGCAATTCAAATTAGGGTGTCGATTACAACTGAGAATGCACCCTTACAATTCAACTGAATTTGACTTTGATCACAATTCAACTTACAAATTATGATTTGCAAGTTACAATTTTGTATTGAGCTTATTAAAAAATGGTGCAAGTGCAATTGCCAAAAAAAATTTGTTGAATTGCTGAAAAAAATTTGTTGATGTAGATGACAACTTGATTGGATGTTGATGCAGAAATGTCTTGACTTGAAATGCTTGATTTTGTAGCATCCTTAACTTGATTTCTTTGATTACATAATGTGAAATGTGCTTGTTGGGAATATCATCTTATCAAGTTGATGAAGTGACACTTGGTGCTTATGAACTTAATTGATCATTGGAGCTTTATTTTTAGGAGCTTGTTTGATGACTTGTAGATGTAAACTTTTCTTATGTGCATAAGTTGTTTGTTGAAGCATAAGAAAAAGAGCATTTTACAAAATCGACACAAGTCATGCACACGCATACACACGGTGTTCCTAATATCCCCTTATTCAATTTCAGGTGGATCTAGGACACAAGCACCACAAATATTATGTCTTTGTTAAATATTGAAGTACATTAATTTTCATCTTCTTTCATCATGAAATTATGCAAAAAATGAAAATGCTATGCTCCTTGAATCTTCTAGAAACACTAACTTTAGACAATAGATTGTCAATCTCAACATATCTACACTTTCCTTAAAATCACTCATGTCTCCCATCTACAACAATAAAACACAAACATATTCCTTCTCTTCACGCTCTCTATGAATATTGTGTCTCTCTCAACTCTATATGCAAAATTCTCTTCCTCTGGCTTTCAACTTCTAGTCCTCTAATTGTAAAATGTTGGAAGTTTCAACTCTTTTGGCTCCACACAATAAAATTGCATGCGCCAAGCTCCACACATTTATTAAAAGTATTTCTACAAGAAAATTATATTTCATTTAATGTTCTGCCATCAAATGATTAACGGCATTGAAAACATCTCTTTACCGAAACAACTATACAACAAGAGCTATGCATTTACATTTGAGAGTCTATATTCTTGCAAAAACTATTAGACACAATCATAGATCTACGTCTATACACGTCCCTATACCAATTAGGCAATGAGCAAGAGGAAACCACTGAACCATAGCTAGTGGCAGATTTCATTTTTCTTTCATTCTACATCAAAACCTTTAATTTTCACATACTCGTAATTTTTGGCTTGAGTTCCTCTTATGTTAAGCAGCAATTTTCGGCGCATATTGGTAGCTTTGAGACACTTCAGTTTGTCAAATACCTAATTTATAACCCCTGAAGTCAAGAAGACTCACTAAATATTTTTGCATTAACTTTTAGAAATCTTATTTTTTCAACCGAAGAAATCTTATTTGGAGCGGTTTTCAAGTATACACCCCATCTAACCATTAAACCACATCTTTGCAACTACTCTACATCAACCCTACTTACTCACTTACTCACTGAACAACACTATTGTTAAAAGACTGACTGCCACATGGAGTCTCAGTAGTTATTGCATAAGGCTGCCTTTTGCTTTCAATAAAAAGACCTTGGGCTTCCCTAATGTTGAAACAACTAGTAAGAATGATCGTTTCATATAGGCAGAAATTTTTGGAAGAAAAGGTAAAAAATTAAGTTGCAGAATTGAGAAGTTCTAATTTAGAATACCTGTGGTGTTGAAATCCTTGGGAAGTAAATTAGAAGAAACGAAATTAAAATTCCCCATCTAATTATCAGCGTTTAACAACTCGGATATAAGTTTTTTGTTCTCTTTTACCATCCGAAGGGTGCTCCTCTTTAAATGTCACCTCAACCATGGTAGCCAAAACCTCCACAACTGCAGGCTCCCGTTGAAGGCTTTGAATGCACCCTCCTCCCTAGCAATAGCTCTCACGTGGTTCTCACGCCAATACAAGTTCTCATGCTAATACAAGTACGCAACCTCATGTAGCTCTCAGGCAATCAATACAGGTATGCAGCCTCACACAGGTCTCACGTAGCTCTGATACCACATGAAGGACAATCACACAGCCATAAAACCATATTCACAACAAATTAACACACAATAATCAAACCAGCAACACACAAAAGACAAACTAGCGGAAAAGGCAGAGAGCCATCTGTGGTCTCTCATACTCATGTAATTCTCTCTCATTCAAATAATTTAATAATACATTTAAATACATGAGCAAGCGGTCTTAAGATAGCGTGTCTATCTTATACTCACTTGGTTGTGACAATTTCTCAGCTTACACACAAATTTAGGAGAGCTAGTTGGAGAGAATCTCTCCTCTTAACTAAACTCCTTAGTTTGAGAAACTAACTCTCATGATTTAATTTAATTAATTATTTTATTTGGATTTATAATTGTTTTTAAGAGAGCGAGGCTAACATTTGTACACCTTTCATTCCAAAAGGGTGTCTTGTTTAGGTTTGATTAAGGATTTAGTAGTTACCCTCGCCCAAATCCCACTGAAAAGTGTAGTATTAGATATAGTTGTCATAGATATCCCTCCCAAATTTGGAATGCTCCTTTCAAGGTCTTGTTGTGCCAAATTAGGGGGAACTCTTCAGATGGGTATGTCTTATGCCACAATTCTAGTTTATGGGGGAGAACAACTAAGATTGTATACAGAGGTTAGATTTGTTCACAATGTTTATAAAATAGATCAACCAAGGAACCATCCTATTTATGCAATTGATCAAGATTTTGGCGGTTTTCAACTCTCTTCAAATCAAACGCATGAATATCAAGTAAAAATTAAAGATGTAAGTGAGAGTTCTGTACCAAATCAAAATGATATATGGAAGTTATTCCTTGATGGTTCTTGTACAAAGGATGGAGCAGGAGTTGGGGTAGTATTAATCTCCCCAAAAAAAAAGAAGTTATTACACAATCATGCAAACTTGATTTTGAAGTTACAAATAACGTGGTTGAATATGAAGCTTTCCTTTTAGGATTGCAATTAGCAAAGAGCTTAAAGGTTCAAAACCTGAGCGTTTTCACGGACTCAGAGCTCATTGTTAAACAAGTGAGAAATCTTTACCAAAACAAACATCCTAGGCTTAGATCTTATCGGAATGAGGTTTGGGATTCAATTGAAAATTTCTTTAATGCTTTTAATTTGAATTATATTCCAAGAGATCAAAATATTCATGTAGATTCTCTAGTAGTTTATGCTAGTTCATTTAAAATTCCTGATCAAAATAATGTGCTTCATCAGATACAAGTCAAATACAGACCATCCATCCTAGATAATCTAAAATACTGTCAGATATTTGCAGATGATGAATAGTTAAAATCTTTTCTGGAGGTTATAGATGAATTTTTAGTTCTACAAGTTGATGAAGATAGAACATAAACAAATGAAAATACAACTGAAAATGATAGTTAAAATTTCAAACCAGAAATTGCTAATCATGATATCATTCAATTGTCTAACAATTTTATTCCCAAAGGTCTCATTCCTTTAGAAAATTGTTTGATCAAACTGATGTCCTCAAAAACCCACAATCAATTTCTTGAGAAGATGACATAGAGGAAGTAAGTATTGGAACAAACAATGACATTAAAAACATCAAAATTTGTGCATCCTTAGATCCAGAGGTTAAAGCTTCATACCTTAAGTTACTTGAAAAATACAAGGATGTTTTTGCATGGACTTATGTTCATCTAAAATCTTATGATACTTCACTAATACAACATAAGATTCCTTTAAAACCAAGAGCAAAACCTTATCAATAGAAACTTAGGAGGATTAATCCAGCCCTTCTATCCACTGTAGAAAAGGAAATTAAGAAAATTCTAGATGCCCATATTATTCTCCCTCTTAGATAGTCTAATTAGGTTGCTAATTTAGTTCCTGTTAGAAAGAAGAATGGAGAAATCAGACTTTGTGTGGACTTTAGGAATTTGAACAAAGCATCATTAAAAGATAACTATCCTTTACCCAAAATGGATCAGTTACTTCAGATGGTTTCAGGAGAACAAATAGTTTCTAAGATTGATGGTTTTTCAAGCTACAATCAGATAAATGTTGATCCAACAGATAGAGAGAAGACAACCTTTACTACACCCTAGGGTACATTTATGTATTCTAGAATTCCCTTTGGTTTATCTAATGCTGGATAAACGTTTCAGAGACCTATGGACATAGCTTTTGTGGTTTAGGTAAACAAATTTGTAGTCATTTATCTTGATGACATAACTGTTTTTTCTAATTTGATCAAAAACATATAAAGCACTTGATGAAGGTTTTTGACAGGTCTAGGAAATTTGGAATATCCCTCAATCCTAAAATGTCTTTGTTTTCTATCAAAGAAGGAATTTTTTTAGGCCACATAATCTCAAAATAAGGAGTGGTGATTGGTCCCAAACATGTTTTAGCAATTAAAACATTGTCATTACCTAGAAATAAGAAGGAGATTCAAGCTTTTCTAGGCAATTAATTTTTTAAGAAGGTTCATCCTGAATTATGTTGAAATTGTGAAAGACATAAGTTATATGGTATGAAAGGATCATGAAGTTAAATGGATTGTCTCCTCCAGGTATGCATTTGAAGAAATCAAGAAAGCTATCTCTGAAGCCCCAATCTTGGCTAGTCCTGAATATACCAAACCATTTAGTATCTTTTCCTTTGCCTCTAAAACAACTCTTGCTAGTATTTTATTACAAAAGAATGAAGATTCCCATGACCAACCTATAGCATTTTTTATTAAGGTTATGAGAGATACCGAGCTTAAGTATGACATAATTGAGAAGCAAGGCTATGCCCTTATACAAGCCCTGAAATCATTCAGGATGTATGTCCTACATTCACCTATTACTGCTTATATTCCTAATAGTACTATGAAGATTGTTTTAACCCAGCATGACACTGATAGGAAGAGAGGTAGATGGATCACTCAAATACTGGAATTTGATCTAACTATGAAAGCTACAAAGCTATTAAAGGGTCAAGGATTAGCTAAGCTTCTGGCTGAATCCAACTGTAAAGCGCTCGGAATCAATTTTGTGTTGGAAATACAAGGGAAGAATACATAAGAACCTTCTCAAAGTTCAGATAAGAAGAATCAACAAGAACCTTCTATTTTTGCAGAAGGGAAGAATCCACAAGAACCTTCCCACAATTTGAATGAGGAGAATCCATAAGAACCTTCCCTTCATCTTGAAGAAAAGAATCCACAAGAACCTTCACCTTCAGATCAGACCATCCCTTTATACATTGATGACAAATTTCTTATATCAAATTGGTATCAGGATATTGTAAATTTCTTGATCCATTTTGAATGTCCAGCATCATTCTCCAAAAGTTAGTGTAAAGCTCTCAAATTGAAAGTAGTCAAGTATTGTATCATAAATGCAAATATATACTGGAAAGACCCACTAAATGTTTTGTTATTATGTTTAACATAATCAGAGACTAAAGGAATCATTGATCAATTTCATACAGGATTGTGTGGAGAACATTATGCTTGGAGAGAAACAACATACAAGATACTGAGGGTAGGATTTTATTGGCCCGAAATTGTTCTTACAAGTAGGAGCAAAGATCAAAAGTTGTGTCCCTTGTCAGATGTTAGCTTTTAAGAAAAACTTAGTAGCTCTTCCACTGATCTGAACAATAGTTTCAACACATTTTTTCCAATGGGGATTAGATTTTATTGGAGAGATTCATCCTACTTCAAGTAATTAGCATAGATGTATACTCACTGCAACATACTACTTCACTAAAGGGTGGAAACAATTCTAGTAAGAAATGTCATTGATTCAGTAGTAATCAAATTTATTGAATAAAATATTTTGTCTAGATTTGGTTGCCCAACACAAATTGTTACTGATAATGCAACAGCATTTTCCAGTGTCAAAATGATTGAGTTTTGTAAGAAATATCAGATTTTGTTACATATTCAACTCCATATTACCCTCAAGGTAATGGTCTTGCAGAATCCTCAAATACAATCCTGGTAAAGGTAATCAAAAATACTTTATCAGATCATAAAAAGAGCTGGGAATCTCATCTAATTTATGCAGTTTGGGAAACAAGATTACTCCAAAGAGATCTACTTGAAAAACTCCTTTTCAGTTAGTCTATGGGAAAGATGAAATCTTCCCTACCAACTTGGCTTTCCCTGTTTTAAAATTCCTGCAGGACTCAATTGATGAACCTGATGATTTTTCAAGGAGGATAAATCAGATTATTGAACTAAATGAAAACATAGATGAAGTTTAATACAAATTGAAAAAGTATCAGAATAAGATGAAGAGCATGTTTGATAGAAGAACTAGAGAAAGGGACTTCAAGGAGGGTGATCTAGTTCTAAGATAGGATTCCAGAAGAGAAGACAAGGGAAAACATGACAAGTTTGAAAACTTGTGGTCTGGACCTTTAGCTATTGCTTAAGTGAAGGGAAACAACACATTTGTGCTTCAAAATCTTGAAGGACTATATTCCACTTACCCTGTTAATGGAAGGTTTCTCAAACATTACATTCAGTATTGAGAAGTTGAAGTAGATTTCATTACTATCATTGTACAAAACCCGATTTATTTTACTTTCCAAGATGTCAGTGTGATTTTTTACAGCAAATACTCCATAGCCTGAGGAGAATGCACGTGGATCTTTAGGTTCTCTGCATTCTACAGGAGAAAATGTTAGGACCCTACATTGTCCCTTTTTTATCATATATTTTGCTATTATGTCACCCTTTTCCAATCCATATTTAAAGTCCACATTATTACTTTAATCCATTTTTCCGAAGGTATACAATATTTCTTCTCATTACTGTATGTTTAATTTATTTTACATATAATTACATTAGTTTCATAGTTAGTTGTTGATCAGATAGTTGTTGAAACAATTTATCATTGCAGTCTACGTTGCCGAAACAACCTGAAGACTGCACGTTTATCATTACAGTTTATGCTGCTGAAACAATTAGAAAAGTGCACAAATCCCGTTGCTGAAATAGCCCATGATTTGCATTTTAAATTCGGCAGCAACAAAAGGAGATCATCGAAGGAGTTGTTACATTGGTTGTAACAACTACATTCCAAAGTAGGCATTGCCACAACCATTGTAACAACATTTTGTTAATGGAAGAACTAATTATCCTACTTTGGCATATTGGGTTAAAGATAGGATTTATAATGTAATAAATTGTAATAGATGTCTCCTCTTTAAAAAGAGGAGACATCTACATTAGAGGGACTACAAACAGACTCCAGGAAGGTCTAGCTAAAAGTAAAAGGACTGGAATCTTTTGTAATATGATATATTGACAAATAAAATACTGTTCTAAACATTCCTTTCTAGTTCCTTTTTCTAGGGAATCTTGTGAGAAGGAAAGGGCCCACCTTCATCACAAGATTCACCCATTAAATTCCTGTAGTGTGTTAAGTGTACTTTCTATTCATACCTTGTTAAGTTATGTTTACTGAATATTGCTTATGCATTATTGCTGAAACTCTATTTTTTTCAATTTGTTGCATTACTTTCCTGAATTCATTCACAGTTAATCAGTGAATGCTTTAATTGGTAATTGAGTTTACAGAGTGAGTTTGTGAGCATAGTAATCAGAACCAGGTGCTGAAGGTTCTTGCTTGGGGAATAGGGTCTTGTTCTCTGTTATAGCATAACTAGTCTTTTCCTCTGTAGATTGATTTCTTTTCCTAAATTATTCTTTTTAATGTAATCAAGGATTCTTTGATAACTGTCTGCAATAGAGAAATTGTTCGTGTTCTAACTCAGAGTAGAGCTTCAGTTTGTTTAAGGCAAGGTGTGATTAGTATATGAATTACTACAACTTTTTATTGCTTTTGAGATTAAGCATATACAATGTGTAGTTGGCTTTGAAATAAACAGATTTCCCTGGGTTGACAATTCATGTAGCACTTAGTTGTTTGAATTAATAAGCAATTAAAGTGACCAACAGAAAACAATCCCCAATTAGAGTCGATGTTGTAACATTTTTTGGCTTTGGTAAGTTAGTATCAATTATTCAAAAAATGAAAATATATTTAAAAAAAAATTAAGTTAAGATATGGACAAAAAGAATATTGAATTAAAAAATGTTAGGGATTTTTATGAATAAGTCCATATCAAATAAAATGTTAGAATATATGCCCTAAAAAATGGAGGCAAAAATAAAATGTTAGGTTAGAAAGAAAAGAAAAAAACAATAAAATTTGAAAGTGTTGCAAATCCAAATGCCACTACTCTTAGTCAATTTTATTTTTGCAAATAAAGGTTGTGTGCAGATTGTTTAAATGCCACACCCAGGTCATCTAATCCAATTGTATAGTTTAATCATGATTGGATTTGATTTAAATTTTTGTCAATAGGTAGCAAATAAAATTGGCTCAATAGATTAATCTGAGCCAATGGAGGAAATAAGGGATAGAGGTAGATTAGTCATTAAAAAGAAATATTGAGTTACTAGCCTAAATGCGCTCGGATGAATAAATGAAAATATTAGAAATATAAATGATAGGTAGACATATGAGAAATAATTAGAGAATGAAAGGATTTTATCCTAAGTTGTAACATTTGATAATTCTTACATGCGATGTTGCAATTTGAAATAACTATGGATTCTAAGTACCAATGTATTTTGCGATATCCTAACTTCGCCCACTCATTCATCCCACATGTTTCCTCGAGATCTGATGGCCCACATCCTTCCTCGGCCCTCATCTATCATCCGAACTTTATCAGCGGGGAGGGGGGGTGCGGGTCCGAAATGGGTAGTTTCAGAAACCACCTTCCTAAACCACCTTAGTGTCATTTTAGTCTTACAGGACTTAAAATCTTGAAACAACTTACCACCTCAAGCTACTTCCGAACGCGGTTTACATGCGACTGTTAACTGCCACTCCATGTCACCATCCACGTCCTCTCTGTTGGGTCGTTAATATGCCATTATTATTGTCACTTGTGAACGTTTATTCCACCCATTTCTACCATTCTTCATCATGTCATTTATTATAATTTATTATATAAATCCATTTTATGATGATTTATGCTCTTATATTATTTATTCTCCTTTATTTCTAATAAATTGATAATTATGCATTATTTTACCAATGATAGTTCTAATAAGTTGGTTATAACATTATTCACCATTGTTAGCCTCCAAGGTAACTTCCACATTAAAGATTTGATTTTTAAATATGCCAACTCAGAAATTCGCTGGTTTAAGGAGTGACAGTTTTGCGGTTGAGATTTTGAGCAAATGAAGACGAATTTGAGAAATTTGGAACATGGGTTTTGTCTAGAACGGGCCCAATTAACTTCTTAAAGAACGGTTTGCCCAAATTCGGCTTGTACTGGGAGAAAAGCAGGGTTCTTTGAGCACAATTTTCTCAGATTTGCAGTTGCGGCCGTTCTCCAAATCTCAGCTGCAAACCCAAATTCGTCTTGCTTTTGTTGAGAGATGAAAGGAAATATATTTTCTTGTTAATCAACTGGTTAGAATCAACCCAAATTTGTAAAAGAAATCATGTTGTAATTATCTATGTTGTAACTGCTCTCTGATCTTTCTCTATTTAAATGAAAACAAAGATCAGAGAGGGAGAACTGCAAAATGACTTCAGAAAAGGGGGAATTCGAATGATGGAGAATGATGGTGGATTATCCATGATAGGATAGGGATTGTTGCATGCTATAATTCTTAAGCATTTGTTCGTGTAATGATTCCACAGTTTGTTGATTAATACATAATTTGGGCGTTGTTGTTCACTCTTTTCCTTCTGAAGTAACCCAGCAGCGTCCGCTGGCGGCTAAGGGCCCAGCCTCTGGTGGAGTACGTTGCTGCTGTTGTGTATCATATTTTTACAATTGTTGCTGTATCATTATACTGTGATTTCTGTGTGGATTGTTTATATAGTTTGGTAATCTGACGTATTTGTTATATGTTGTTCCATGCTCTGTTACGACTAATTCATTAATGGTTTCATTCAAGAAGTTTAAGTAAGTGACTCTATGTTGCGTAATGAATCTTTTCAGAGTTGATTACATGTTCACTATTTAAACCGATTGTTTCTGTTGCAGAGCCTTCATATTGAATATTGCCGTATTGGATTCATTTGAATTCTTATTTATGAGAATCCGGAAGTAATATTATTATGTCTGGAACTTAGTCATATTCTCTTGAATCATCAGATTACAATAGTAAGTGTGTTGTGTATATATGATAAATGTTGTTCCATAATTCATTTGTAAATATCCTCTTGTAAAGTAAGGTTCATTGGAATTGCTTTTGCCAATTGTTATTTGATTGCAGAATGAGAGTTCAGTTCTAACTCGCGAGATTTAGTTCTTTGAATTGCTGTTTCATTTGCTGTTGTTCTATTTCCTTTTGCTACTTCATTTTACTTTCTGCCATTCCATTTACTTGCAATTGTTGCTTTGGTGTGAGAGAAGGTCTAAAGCTGTAGTGAGTCAGCAAGTCGCTGCTTAGCTCCCAGATCTTTAGTCCATGCTCTAATTTCCTTTCCATCAATTTCTAGAGAAATGAGTTATTGCTACTGTATCCTCGATTCATGGTTGTTTGAATGGCTGATTTAGTTTAGAACATTTCAGTTTCTTGTTGTTTCAATTAGATTTATTTTTCAAGCATTCATTTACTTTTGGGTTTTAAGCACTATACTACAAAACATTACTCTTGAGTAAATAGCCGCCTCAGACTGAGTACACTCTTGAAATAAAAAGTCGTCCCTGGGTTGATAATTAATGTGAAGGTAATTAGGGGTTTAAAAGACACCTTTTTATCGCTCCACATTTTGGCGCCGTTGCCGGGGAGAGTGTAGCCATTTCTAAAGAGTAGTGTGAATCTGATGAGTGCCTGCTAGGGAAGATTTGGATCTTAAAAACGGAAGGTAAGAACCTGCGTACGGAGCATGTAAAAGCCCTGCTCCCCCGTTATTTTTCCAGCAGGACTGTTAAAGAACCTAGGGTAGAAATAGATGTTTGAATTTTTGTGTGAATGATTAGGAAAAAGACAGAAATTTTTAAAAAATGAATCACATGATCTCACGCAAGTGGTGATGTAAGCACCACCCATTTCACTAACCGATTGACAGGAACATTTGAAGAAGGAGCCTTGAAGAAACACATAAAGAACATCTTCTGTTATGGTAAGAAATGGATCACATTTTTACTTTTGAATTTCCTATCAAAGATCTAGGAGGAGTGGCACAAATGCACATAATTCCCCCACCTTTACCAAATTTTCATGGTTTAGCAAATGAAGATCCAGATACATTCTTATTTGAGTTAGAAATACTTTGTAGGGGATATGATTATTGTACTAATGATAAAAGATTGAAAGTTTTTCCTCTTACTCTAAAAGGAGCAGCTCTCCGATGGTTCATGAGCCTAGGTGGGAATTGCATCCAAACATGGGAGGACATGAAGAACATATTCTTGAAGAGGTACCAGGACTATTGCAAATCCAATGAAGATATATTCAGTATGATACA
>APFE030929166.1:0-18952 GCA_000404065.3 Pinus taeda | reverse complement strand
TGGCTGGTTCTTGTGTTACATCCATTCGATCCTTATTATCTTGGGTGTCGGCAGCTGGTTCTTGTGTATCAGCTACCTTAACATATGATGCCACGAAGCTATGAACGTTCTGCATTTCCACTTCCGAGGGTGAAGGGGATGGACTTTGGGGGCGGGTGGGGGTACGGATTTTTAAAGTAATGGGTGGTGAACTAGGGGGATTCGGAATTTTGGCTACTAACGATGACCGGGTTCTTCGTTTTGGTAGGAAAGCTGTAAATGTGGGCATTTTCCTTTTCAGGTCAATTTCAGAGGTAGTAGCCGGAGCAGCAGATGTTTTAGCTGAAACCCTGGTTTTTCTTCTTTTTGGTGGGGTTTCCTTTGTCTGACGCTTTTTCTCTTAAGTAGGGAAATGGGGATATCGTCGTCAGAGTCATCGGTAGAAATGTGGAGTATGGGGGTGGAAGGACTGGCCTTTTCGAGGGATGGGGTTGTTTCTGCGGTTACTTCTGCTGCTTGTTCGTTTTCAGCAGTTTGCAGAGATGTTTGATTGGCTTGTTCGGGAATGTGTTCTGCCTGCTGAGGGTTTTGCAGGGGGATTTGCTCGGGCATATCCTCTACTTGCTGAGGGGGTTCATCTTCTGGTTGGGGTATTTCAGCTTCCTGCGGGGGATGAATGGGGGGTGGCGGATTATTTAAGGCCAGGCCTCTATTAATGAGCAATTGGATTAACCGCTGGTGTTTTAGGGACAGAAGTGGTTGATTTGCATTAACAGCATAGCGTGACATATTCTTAAGACAACCCAATAAATAATATGGCATATTTATCAATTGACCATTTCTTAAGTGATTTAACAGCATGAAATCGTGCTGGTAGATTACCTGGTAGCGGCCCTCGCACGTCAGGTATTGTTTGACGAATTCGGAAATTCTTGGCCATGGTGGAGGTAACGACCGTAGTGCTACTCCTCTGCCCTTAGGTTCTATCTGCTCGCCTGGTCATAAGAAATCCTGCTGCGCGTTGAGAATCAAATGCTTCCTGCTGAACCACCTTATACCGTTAGTTGGTAGCCTAGTGGCTTGAGCTATTACTTCCTTTGTAACTGGAATTTGAATTCCCTGCACGACAAAGAATCCCTCTCTTAAGTTGCGTACGAATTCCAGGACTTGTTGCTCGTTAAAGTCCGGAAGTCTCCTGAAATATTCTATCCAGCCTGCTTGCAAGAATATTTGGTAAATGTCTGGATAAAGTTCCAGGACTGCTGTCGATGCAGGTTCATATGTGATAAGAGGTCCTTCCATGGCTGTTGCTCAGTAAATTTCCAAGTTCAGAGCTGAGCTCCCGATTTCAGATCAGAGTAACGCGTCGCAAATGGTAGCATGCAGCGATAGGGTGACTTTTACATATTACCGGGAGAATTAAGGGTGGCGGCAGTTGGCGTGGTATATCATTATTAGAATTGCTTTGGTACTCCCCCCCTCTACGTGTGAGCAATTTGATTGGAAATATAATTAATTGATGGTCCTATCAGCTTTCACCGCATTATCTATTATTTAATGCCCATTGATAAACATGCGTACCTTGTATTTTACCTTTTTTGATTGCTGCGTCAAAAAGTCTTATCTCGTCTTCCGCTGAGTCACAATGATTACCACAGATTTGAAGGTGTGGGAGTATCGGTAATTTGTAATGATAATGACGGGAATGATAGTCAGATGTCATAGTCGTCATAAGGAGCGGTATCTTTTATCGTAATTTATTGCTTGGGGCTACAGTGATAACTCTCGTTCTCATGAGTGAATTTAACCGGGAAAGAGTATTTTGTGTCCGGGAAACGGTATTGGAACACCAAAATTGGTGTTTGGTGATAGGGAATTACCAGAAAGAAAAAGTTGTGAGGATGGGAAATGTACTAGAGTGATGGGAGTCAGGAAATGATGTTGTACTCACGGGAATGATATTGCAGAAATGGGAATGATGTTTTGGATAGCGGGGGGTGGTGTTGCAGCAACGGGAAATAATGTTTCAATACAAGAAATGGTGTTGCAGCAACGGGGATGGTGTTGCAGCAACAGAATGTGGTGTTGCAGCAACAGGGAATTCCACGTTCGCGCATTAACCTCTTCGAAACTTGTTGTCTTCCGACTTCCTCCCAAGCTAAAATCTGCAAAATACTGAAATATAATATTGTAATCCTTGACAGGATTTATTAGTTTCTTAAAAACATAATATCTAACCTAAAGAAATTGCATAAGTAATAAAAATTCAAGTGCTTTGAGGGGTAGCAAGTTCCCCCGGAAAGGAATACTATTTTATTGCCATGCAGGTGGTTTTAAAATCTTCCTTAGAAACCGGCCGCTGGTATAACCGAAGTCGGTAGCCATTTACTAACAGTGGTGTTCTGCTCCCATCAATTGTTAAAAGTCTGACCGTCCCGTTTGGAAAAACAGCATCCACTTCATATGGTCCTAACCACCTTGTTCTTAATTTGCCCTGAAAGTTCTCAAAACGAGAATCATAAAGTAGAGCCCAATTACCTTTCTGGAACTGCTTCTGCTTGATGGTTTTGTCATGCCATTTGCTTCTTTGGTGCTGTATCATCATTGTTTGATGGACGGCTTCCAGTCTTTTCTCGTCCAATTCCTGGAGCTGCTGCAACCTGGCTGTCTGTGCATCAGTTAAATCCAGGTTAACAGCTAAGGCAGTTCTCAGGGTTTTGATTCCAAATTCTACAGGAAAAATGGCATTCTTTCCAAAGACTAACTCGCAGGGTGAAAAACCTGTTGTATTTCTCCAGGTAGTCCTATAGGCCCATAAGGCTTCAGGTAATCTCTAAAACCAGTCCTTTCTGTTCTCCTTTATCGTTTTTGTCAAGATGGCTTCAATGACCTTGTTAGTACTTTCCACCTGCCCGTTTGCTTGGGGGTGGTATGGTGTAGTCATTTTGTGATTGATATGATATTTCTGGAGCGTGTCTTTGAAGCCATGGGAATTAAAAGGAGGTCCTCCATCGGTGGCCAATTCTCTGGGTAATCCAAATCTAACAAAGATTTCTTCAAATAAGAATGTTAATACTGCTTTTTCATTAGCTTTAATGAGTGCTTTGGCCTCTACCCATTTAGTCATATAGTTTGTGCATACTAATATGTATACTCTTTGATTAGATGGAGGATTAATAGGACCTACAAAATCTAGTGCCCATTTCTCAAAAGGTTCAAGGGTTACCTGGGGATTGAGTGGCATTTCATCTCTGTGGTTAGGCTGGCCCATTCTTTGATAGTTGTCACATGCCTTCACATACTTTTTGGCATCTTTGAACAGTGATGGCTAGTAATATCCCATTCTGAGTACCTTGTGTGTTGTTCTTTTGTCTGCAAAGTGTCCTCCACAAGGGTCATCGTGACAAGCTTTTAATACATCATAGATCTCATCCTCCCCAACACATCTCTGGATTTCCTGATCTATCCCTGTGTGAAACAGACATCTGCTTATCCAGCTATACCTAGCGCTTTGCTGAATGATTTTCCTTTTTTCTCTGTGCGATAGGTGTGATGGTAACTTTCCTGCAACTAAGTAGTTAGCAATATCTGCATACCAAGGTGAGTGGGCAGAGACTGCAAATAGATACTCATCAGGAAAAGAATCATCTACTAGAATATTTTCATTAGTTTTTAACCGAGAAAGAAAGTCAGCAACTACATTTTCCTTTCCTGGTCTATCCACAATTGTGATATCGAATTCCTGCAATAACAGTAGCCATCTAGTAACTCGAGCATTTGTAACAAATTTATTCATTAAATATTTGATGGACGAATGGTCAGTATACACAAAAGTAGTATAACCAGTGACGTAATGCCTAAATTTATTGATAGCATAAATAACTACTAGAAATTCTTTCTCAGTGACCATGTAATTAAGTTCTGCGGGAGTCATGTTTTTACTAATGAAGTAAATGGCGTAGGGAAGACCATTTTCTTCCTGTCCCAGGACAACTCCTATGGCAGTGTCTGAAGCATCAGAGGATATGTGAAAGGGAAGTGCCCAATCAGGTCCTCTTAAAATGGGAGCTATGGACAACTGATGTTTAAGCTGATCAAATGCTTTTCCACAATCATCAGTCCACTTAAATTCAGTGTTTTTTTGTTAATAACACAAACAGAGGGGAAGCTATTTTAGAGAAATCTTTGATAAATCTTCTGTAATACCCTGCATGTCCTAAGAAGCTTCTTACTTCTGTCTGGGTTTTGGGAATAGGGAGGGTCAAAATGACTTGTATTTTTGCAGGATCGACTTGAATTCCTAATAATGAAACATAATGGCCTAATACAATGCCTTCATTCATCATCATGTGGCATTTCTCAGTACTTAAGGCAAGGTGTGCTTCAATACACCGCTTGAGCACTTTTTTCTAGATTTTGCAAAGCATCTTCAAAGGCAGTTCCATAAGGAGTGAAGTCGTCCATAAAAATCTCTAAGGAATCATTTACCATGTCAGAAAAGATGCCTATGACCGCTCTCTGAAATGTCGCTGGTGCATTACATAGACCAAATGGGAGAACCTTATAAGCAAAGGTCCCCCAAGGGCTAGTAAAAGTGGTTTTATCCTGGTCCTGGGGTGCAATCCTTATTTGATTATAACCGCTGAATCTGTCCAAAAAGGAAAAGAACTTTTTACCAGCTAAGCTATCTAATACCTGATCAATGAATGGTAACGGGAAATGGTCTTTTTGGGTGGCCTTATTTAGGGCTCTATAGTCTACACATACTCGCCATTTCCCGTTTTTCTTGGGTACTATTACTAGCGGAGAAACCCATTCACTATCAGATATGGGATATATAAATCCTGCATTTAACAGCTTTTGAAGCTCCTCTTTTACTATTTCTCTTAAATTGGGATTCATCCTCCTCTGGGGTTGACAAACTGGATGGGATCCTTCTTTAATGTAAATCCGATGAGTACACAGCTCAGGGGAAATCCCTTTCATGTCTGTGTAATCCCATGCGAATGCCTCCCTGTTTTCTTTAAGTAGCTTCATTAGCTGCTGCTTTTGGTAATCTGTTAGGTTTGGATTTATATTTAATGTCTTTCTTGGTTCGATTTCTATTGTCACACTTTTGGAAGGACTACCGGCTAATATCTGAGATGAATCTTCAGTTTCGAGATCGTTCTGGGACTCTGGTTCTAGGATTGAGGTAAGGTGATTATGTATCTCTGAGCTAACTGAAGAGGGTTCAGAAATGAAGTTGCTGATTAATTCATCTTCAGTTGAGTTCTTGAGAGTTAAGGCTTGTCCGATTGTTAAAATAGGTTGGGCTTCTTCATCCTCATAGTCTACCCATATTGAATTATCGTTATTGATCATGGGTGTGGCATGGGGGTAAAGAGTCAATTGTTTAGTTTCCTGGCCATTGGATATTGTCATTGATCCAGATCTACAGCTGATAAAAGCATCTGCTGTAGCTAACCATGGCCTTCCTAAGATTAGTGGATGACCCCCCAACTTTGTTTTAGTTTGTAGCACCACAAAGTCGGTTGGGTAATTCCAGGATTCTACAGAGATTACCAGGTCTTCGATTACTCCCTCAGGTTTGATTGTTGAGTGATCGGCCAATTCTAAAATAGTTGGAGTTTCCTTGATCAAATGCTTCAACTGCAGTAGTTGTGCTGTTTCCAATGTCATAATATTTATTGCAGCCCCTAAATCAACCAGAACTTTAGAGACAAAGGTCTTACCGACCTGAACTGTTACTGTAGGGTGACCAGGGTCACCATATTTCACAGGAGGGTCTTTTTCTGTCATTAGAGCAGTCAATTCACCCATCACATGAACTGTGAGGGGCTCCTTGGCTTTTCTTCCAGGTTTCCTGACACAAATATCTTTAACAGTTTTGGCGTAGATAGGGACATCTCTTAATGCTTGTAATAATGGAATTTTAATGTATAAGTTCTGCAGTTCTCCTAAAAGATTAAAGGCTGGCGGCTCAAACATTTTACTTAGAGTCAATCTTTCAGGGAAGGGTGGTTCAGTTGTTTGGTCAGTCTTGTTAGTTGATTCAAGGATTTTGGTATCTTTATTGGATGACTTTCCTTTCCTAACTTCTTTTTCAGAATCAGTGATGTCATCTATGATGGGTTCAACTATTCTACCAGAACGTAAATGGATGTCGTTACATTGCATGGGAAGGGCAGGTTGATTATGAATGTTAATTACCTACAAAGCTTTATTATTGTTCAGGTTAGGGTTAGGTTGCACAGGCAGCTGGGGTCTCATTGCCTGGTTATTTTGGGAGGTATTGGGTGGTAAGGAAAGAGACTGTTGTTGCTGAGGAAATGGTATTTGCTGGGCTACCCAATTTGGGTTCCATTGATTGAAATATGGTTGTTGTGGGGCCCAGGGATTCCACATAGCAGGATCAGAAAAAGGGAGATTAGGTTGTTGCATAAGTGGAAAATTCATTGCATTAAAGGGTGGGTACTGCATTTGGTTCATGGGTGGGTAATTTGCTTGAAAAGGAGAATTATTGTTCCAATGACTAAATGTTGTATTAGAGTTCATACCTTGTCTTTGTGGCCATTGCCTTCTCTGTGTCATCAGATACACTGCTTCAGCCTCTTCTTTAGTTGTCTGCAATGCTGCTTTGATTCCGGGCAGAGAAGGACACTGTTGAGTTTCATAGTCCAATTCACAGATCGTACAGATAGGTGTCTTATCCAGTGGGCATTCCCTAAGTGGGTGTTTGCCTCTGCATTTAGAACAGAAAATAGCTAAAGCAGCTTCGGCTTCTACCTGTTTCTTCTTAACCTGTAGAGCATCGATTTGTGAAGCAAAAGAACTTAACATTTCAGTTTTAAATTCTTCTAATAAATTACCTATTTCCGCTCTTGTTGCTCCTCCACTGGCTGACTTCTGAACTCTCGAATACACATTATCTCTGCTTTTTGATCTGTTCCCTGCTCCTCTTGAGCACCTCATGCAGAGATTAACAATTTCTTCAAATGGTTCCTTGGAGATGTCCCCTTTTCCCAGCATGTTCAACATGTCCAAGCAGTCATCTCTGACCCCCTTCAACAATATGGTCTTCAGAATGTCTTTACTCATAGTAAGGTGATCAGACCTCTACAGATTATACTGCAGCCTTTCCACGAAATCTTCTAAGCTCTCATCCTCCTTCTGTACCATTTTAAACAGCTCTTCCTTCCTTTCTCTTGTTCGGCAGTAATCTTGGTATTTGGCCAAGAATGCTTCTTTCATCTGGTCCCAGGTAGAAATTGCCTGAGACCCTAAGCTCATGAACCATCTCAATGCATTCCCTTTTAGGGTTGCTGGAAACAATTTTAGTTTCTGATTAGAATTTATATAATCATAACTTCTACATAATATATCGAATTCAAAGAGGAATTCATCTGGGTCTTCAAAGGATAACCCATGGAAATTGGGTAGCGATGAAAGGGGAATGTTCTTCATAGGAGTTGTTCCTCTTGGCAGGTCCCCAATAGGGAATTCCAGGGTAGAGAGTGAGTTCTCCCCCCTTCCTTCTGCTCTGTTATCCTCCATTGGTCTTTCTCCTGAGTCACCTACTTTATCTTCTGTATCCTCAGGTTCTTCAGGTTCTTCAGGTTCCTCTACTGGTTCCTCAGTGTGCTCAGATGCTTCCAGCTTCCTTTCAGGCCCCACTACTTCCTCCGTCTGTCGATCCGTTTGTGAGGAGTACTGTATTTGAGGTCTCTGAGAACTCGTTCTCTGCGATGTTTCAGCCTTTGAGATGATTTCGTCAATGAAGGTCTTTCTTCCTCCCTTGCCGCCTGTGAAGTTAGGTTTCTTGCGTCCTCTCATGCACCTGTTATTTTCACAAAGAAATCATTAATGCCTTTAGAAATCTTTAGTTGCCTTCCCCGACAACGGTGCCAAAATGTTGGCTAGTTGAATTGTTTATTGATTAAACGATCAAGTGCCACATTAATTGTCAACCTGGGAAAGTCTTTTTATTCCAAAGGCCACTGCGTACTGTTTGTACTTAAATTCTAAAAGCATTGAAATTTGTAGTATACTTAATTCCTGTAATACGTTATCACAATGCTGAAAAGAATTAATTGAAATTACAGATCTAAGAAACAAAGAAATGTATGCTCTGTTGGCAGAGTATCAGGACCCTATCCTCCAGATGAGGACGTTCAGCACCTGCCCTTGGAATTAGATTGCTAACACAAACTGCACTCAGATTCACCGGTGAAACACACTTGCACAATGTCGAATAGCTAGATAAAACAGAGTGCTAGCAAAATAGAAATTCAAGAGGTAATGCTACAAAGTCCAAAACAGAGTATCTGCAAAAAGAAACTACCACACACTTACACACTTGACAGCAAAGTAAATGGGTGAATCTTGTGAGGAAGGTGGGCCCAGTCCTTCTCACAAGATTCCCCAGAATGCGAAGAATAGTTTAAATACTCAGAATGTTCTTCTATTCATCCGTCAAAAATTCAGATACAGTGAAGTTCAGAATTGCTGATAGTTTTACAAAATGCTTTTCCAGCCTCCTTTGACTAATGTAGATGTCTCCTCTTTATAGAGAAGACATCTATTACAATAGATTGTTACAGTTCAGTTGTTTGACCCGTTTAATCAAAAATAAGAAATACAGAGATGTTGTTGCAACAATATAATGATATATTCTTTGTTTAGACTGTTACACAGCTAATAACTGTCTTCGTCCGTCTTCCTTGGGATATGCACATTCCTCTCGCTGATTCCCCGTGCTATTCTGGTTCTGAGTTCAGGTAGCTGTGTTCTTCTTGTTTTGGACAATTGCTTGATTTAACCATGTCTCAGATAATTGCCGTTGTGATTCTCAGTTGGTGCAAAAATACCCACTTTAGATAATATCTGTTGCTGACTATATCAATTGCGCAGTTGCTGCTTCTGGTGTTGCAGCAACTGCGTAGTTGCTGTTTTTGGTGTTACAGCAACTGTAGGTTATAACTCCTGCGGCTTAAGACAATTACTTAGCAATTCAGTTAGCTTTCCAAAGATAAATACATAGTTACTTACGAATATGCAGTGAACAATTAAACATATAGATATGCGGGAGGTTACTCCATACCTTGGGGTAATCAAGTCATTGTACGATCAAAACTTATAACTTATGACTGAAAAAGGATAATATTATGATGGAAATATAAGGTCAAAATTGGTCAATTCTGGATCCTAACAAATGGTTGCCTGTGTTGCGTTCTACAAGTCACAGTCACGGTCGCCTCCTCTGTGTCGCAATTTTTTTTAGGTAAGTTGTTCCTCCATGATTTTCTTTCCCTCTTGGTTTTCCTTTGGCCCTAACGAGGTCTGCTCCTTTGTCTCAGGGTATCACTATTGGCTGTGGCTCAGTGGGGTTTCAATCTTCCCACACGACTACTCTCCAGGTAAAGCAATTTTGTTTACTGTGCATTCAGTTTCCCATTCTTAGTTCACTTCTTGTCTTTACTCTATTGGTATATGGCTAATAATGCTCCTTTGGCTGGCTTGTGCAAGTGGGGGTTCGTTCACCGGCGTGGTTCATGAAACTGCTACGGGCCTTGCTCCGGTAGGCTCGTTCTCTGCTATTGTTGTCAATTTGTTTTGTTAGGTGGTCTTTGTCAGTTTACTGGGCAAAGTCCCAGTTCTCTTCCATTCAATTTCCCCATTTTGGTTGTGAGATGCTTAAAAACTCAGATCACATGACTAGAATCACCAATCACATTCATAATTGCACCATAAAAGAGATTGCATTCATTAAAAAATATATAGTTCTCTTTTGCAATCATCAGCAAAAGTTACAAATAAATTTTCATCCTTGACATCTCATCCCTCCTCTCATCAAAGATACTGTAATTTATAGAGTTTTGAGGCAATCTAAAAACGTATAATTTTCTTTCTTAAGTTTTGGTCATGAGATCAGTCTTAAAAATAAAATCCAATCTTATTTGATGGATCATTAGATCAAAGATCTTCCCATATATGATAATAATGATCTTCCTGCCATGAAGTTTCTAAAGAACAACTCATTCCAATCTTTTTGGTGACTATGCATTGAATGACGAACTGGAAAACTATTTATCCAAGTAACCTACAAAATAGGGCTCCAAAGAACCTATAAAATATCCCAAACGACAACGAATTTGAGGCAATCGCTCACCTAGAGCCTAATTGGGCTTGTTGAAAAGAAAACCCATGTTTTATAGTTTATTTTAATTCATTTTCATTTGCTCATAAAACACGTTTGAAGTTGACTGGTAAAAAAAAACTACATATTTCCTTTGATTTCATGCTAGAGGTTCACACGTACGAGCTGCGTGGACTTTGAGCAACATAAATCCATATGGGAGCTTTTAGAAACCAAGTCCAAGTTTTGATTTTCATTCTAAAGTGGTGCTACTACCTCAACCATGGAGATAGCTATGGAAATTGATTCAGTTGCAAAAACTTGAACTTGTTAAGTTTTCATTAGTAAACCATGCAAAATTCTTCTTAATTCATTAAAAATAATGGAAATAATAATAATAAACCATGTAAACATGTATTCGGGAATTTGGTGCCTTTATGAAGAAATGTGGTTAAAAATGATGACAATGGGTGAATGAAATGATGCGAAAATGGATGGTTTCATCAACAAAATTATGACAAATTCGAGGCCCAACAATAAGTTTTGCAAGTTATAATTTAAAGTAGTATTATTTTTACGGTAGAAATATTAATTATAATTTAGTTTTTGATTAGTAAGAAGTTTGATTACAATGTGGAAATATAGATTGATTTATTATTGTTAATCTAAGAAAAATCATGTCACTTAAAAGCACTAGCTAACAATTTTTAAGGGCAGAGACTTTCACTTTTTCCAAATGTTTTCAAGTGTTGGGTCATTAACTTATTTCTTTGCGTCAAAAAAATATGAGTTCTTAGTCATTGAAATGCTATATTATTTTTTACTCCAAGCCAAAAACTCAATTACAACCTAGTCAATATTTCCAAGAATATCAATATGCTTTGTGGTCATCATTTAAGTTATCTCAATGGTGATCTTTTATTCTCAAATAATATTTATCTTTAATTCTATAGCCATAATAAATGTTACCCCAAAACTCAATTACAACCTAGTCAACAATTCCCATAAAATCAATACGCTCTTTGGTCATCATTTAAGTTATCTCCAATGTGATAACTTAATAATAATAATTAGCTTTAATTCTAAATACACAATAAATATTATCCCATTTATAATTTAAATTTTATCAAAAAAAAATAATTCAAAAGACTTATACTTCAGCAAAGAAATGCATACATAAATTTACTTAATACAATGTTACACAAGTAAGACTTATTATGTTTTCATCAAGAAAAATAAAAAATACTGTATAATATAGTAGGATAGGCCAGCAATTATAGTAATAAATAAAATAAATAATAGATGTTAGAGTTAAGGGAAAAAAAATATTACTTAAGAATAAACTAAATTAACTATAATATTAATAGTAAATTAATAATTAATAATTAAATATAAATAAGAATGATATTGATTTTTTTTTAAATTGATATTTATTTAATTAAAATTTTATAATTTTAATATATTAATATAATATTTTTATTAATAAGCGTTTTAAAATGAAAAATAAATCTATTTTTAAAACTTAAAATGGAGAAAAGTGATAGATTATTATAGTTTATAAACGTTTTATGTTATAAAAGTGTCTTTATTTATATATATGATATTATCATTATAAATAACAATAATAAAAAAGCAATTAATCTTCTAGGTTAATTATATGTTTATGTATTATTAATTCATAATATTATTTACAATATTTCTTAGGTATTATTTACTCATTAATACTATTTTAGATTATTATATTATTTAAATAATAGTGTATAAATTATTGAAAGTGAGCGTAATTTTTTTGTTTTTTTTGTAGGGCAACGGCTAATGAAATATGGTTAAAGGGTCAAATCAACGATATTTTGGCAAGGTTATAAAGTTATGTCTCATGATGATTGAGCTCAATTGTTACATTGTTGCATTGAGAAAGAAGTGAAGATCTCTCACATTGTTGCATTTGGTATATACACACGCATTTTATCGTGAATTGAGACACCAGTTTCATGGTGACTGCCAATTAATATTTTATAGTGATAGAACATTTATCAAGAAATAGAGTAATTGTGTGGCCATTTTTCTTGCATTTTATCATTCTAGTGCCCACGGTGGCGGAAATGGAAGGCGAAGGTGGGAAATGGGAGATTTTGATGGAGAACTCAGCCATGCACATGGCCCTCCTACCCAGCAATAATATCATCATCTTTGATCCTACTAATTTCGGCCTATCCAACATCTCTTTACCCTTTGGGAAATGCCAAATCGATCAATTTCTAAAGAAGGATTGCTAGGCTCATTCTATCGATTATGTGGAGTATGATTTCCACGGGAACCAGGGCTGCTCCCTTAAACTTTAGACTAAAACATGGTGTTCTTCTGACACGATGGCCCCTGACAGCTGCTTGATCTACACTGGTGGTTTCAAGGAGGGAGATCAGACGGTTAGGGTATTAAGTCCCTCTTATTTTTGTGATTGGATTGAAATCCTAGCAGGGCTGCCAAACAGGCTATGGTATGACACCAATCACATTCTGCCCGATGGGAAAATCATGGTCGTCGGTAGGCAGCTACAGTTCAACTATGATTTCATCCCAAAGAAGCAAGGCAAGTCCATGTATGAGTTCCTTTTCCTTCAATAATCGATGGATTTGAATGAGAATAATATTTATCTGTTAGTCCATGGCTTGCACCTAACAAAAACCTCTTCATTTTCGCCAACATAAAATCGATTTTGTTCAAGGGAATTTTGAAGAGTTGAGCTTGTAGCCACTTGGAACTAATGGTATTTTTGAATCATTTAGCCAAATTTACTCTACTATCTTTTTGTTCTACTTCTCATTAAAGCTTTATTCTTTAAAAAACCATGGCATGAGAAATCTGACTTTCATTTTTGTGGTGGGACATTTTGGTTATAATTATGTTTGGTCAAAATAAACGGTTGGAGTGTACCAAGTCATGTAAAATTGTATTGATATATGTTCGGTGGAAAAGGTTGGATGCTTAACAAACAGTCTGGCCAACTATTTTCACATGTTTGATTCTATGTTGGAATTGGCCATTCCAATAGTACACAAATTTATTTGCAGTACTAATTGATTACTAGATATAATGAAGACATGGCAGTGAAGATGGAATGAGACGATGGTGGTGGGAGCTCCTCAAATATTAAATTATGATGGACAACAAAGTGAAAGTTTGTGTGAGTTTATGGAATAGAATCATGATGATCATGTAGTATGTGTCACATACATGTATTAGTAGTCTATGGTGTTTTGTAGTAATATTTTTAAAGCATGTACCTGGTAACTCCATGAGTTGGAGTTGTGTTGTAAGCCTTGTAAGGCAGGTGTACTCCCATGAAGTTCATGGTAATCTTAAAACCACTTTAAAAATGTAGGTTTGTGGTAATCCAAAAACCACTATGTAGGTGCAGGGTTGTGGTAATCCAGAAACCACTTGTGAGAGTGTATGTAAGTGCAGGTTTGTGGTAAACCATAAATCATTTTGCAGTGTAGGTTTGTGGTAAGCTGGAAATCACTTTGCAGTGTAGGATTTTAGTAAGGCAAAAACCATGTGTGAGAATAAAGTGTACAGTGATTCTTGTACGCATGGTTTAGGGTTAGCTGACAAAAATTTGGGCATGATTTAAGGTAAATCGATAAAACCCAGAGCATGGTTATGGGTAATCCGATAGAACCCATGATGACAATGATGGAGTGGGATTTGCAGGTATAGGTACAAGTATGTAGATAATGGTTGACTGAACCATGTAGATGAAGGACATCCTAGTTGACTAGTGATTGAAGCGGTTGGTACTCATGCATTCCGATGGAGGTTTTTCCTTTACATGGATGTTGACATATTCTTCTTTATGTTTGTAAACACCAGGACCACAACTAGACTTTTCATATTGAGATCGAGACTAGTCATTGAGGATGAAACTTGGAAAATACAATTCCTACTTGTCCCAATTGTGATTCATTCTATGTAAAAGACTATGTTCCTATTATATAGGAGTTGTTTAGATCTAGTTGTTTTCTAGATTGATGTGTGGTTAAATAGTTTTACTTAGCATTAAAAAATACTAAAATAAAAGCACAATTCCACAAATATAATGATACAAATTTATCATGATGTTACACAATTGGAATATATTATAAATAGTAATTAAATTTCTACAATAATATTACCTCATATTTATTTAAACAATTTTTATATTAATTTTTTATTAATTTTAATAAAAAATTCAAAAAATTACTACAAACTTCACATTTCACTACATTAAAAAAAAAAAAAGTTAATACATTTACTTAGTAGATGAATATATTAATAGTACATAGATTTCCTTGTTCAAAGAATTTCATACCATTAAATATAAAGTTTTCACTTTCCATTTATATAAGAAAATAACCTTGATAAAACTCAACTATAAAAAATAAATCTTCCCTTTCAAATTTATTTATAATTATAATCAACATGACCTATAAACTATTGCTAATAATAATTCTAAAATATCACATAAACATTTTCTCTCAACAATAAATTTTGCAATGTATAAAAAATGACATGGAATATCCCACTTCCTATCCTCTTTTATAATGAAAAGAGAGCCAACAAAAATAATTCACAAATGATAAAAATTTAAAGAAAAATGAAAAAATTGGAAAACAAATGTTGATAATGAAAATAGTAACAAATCAATGTTTAGCATCACATCATAATTAGTAAACTTTCTGAAAGGATCATTGTGATCATCTATTATTTAATAATATTAAACTTCAATTCTATGGATATAACAAATATTATCTCATTTGTAATTCAAATTTTATACAAGAAATTCAAATTCACAAAATACTAATTAAACACTTTAAGGAAAAAATAAAATATATTAAATATAATTTTATTTAATATCAATTTTGACATAAACGTGATGAAAATTAATTCATAGCAATACTTTATGAAATATTAAGAAAAAAAATAATATAAATATAGTGGATAATGTCATTGTAATTCACGGTTATACAACGAGACAAAAATAAATATATGTTTAACAAAACAAATTCAAATACTGTATATGAGCTATTACAAACAGTAAACATAATTATAGTACATAAATAAAATAGCACAATAACATGTTAAATAGAGATATTTGTTTATATCAGATTGATAGAACATAAATAATGTTTAAAATAAAAAAGGTTATGTAGCACAGAAACAGACAAAATAAAAAATTTTACACATTTTTCAAAATAAATATCTTTTAAGTGTTAATAAAACTTTTTATGATATAAAATGTTTTTTTTATTTTTATATACGAGATATTAAAAATTAAAAAGAATATCTACTTTTCAATAAATTTAAATAGGGATATCTAATTTTAAAATCAATTACAGAGATTGTTATATTTTTACCTTAATTATTAAAATAATGTTTCATTTATTATTATTCATAATATTATCAATAAACTAGCTAATAGTCTCTGATAAATGTCCTTCAATATATTGTTTATTCACTCATTAATATCATTTTCAATTATTACATCATTTAAATCTTTTAATATATCTTTTATAAATTATTGGAGGTGAATGCAAATTTGTTTTGGAGGGTGACGCAAAATAAAACTTGGTAAAATTAATGGTATTTTCTCATAACAATAATTTCGATATATTATGAGGACTGAGCTCAATATTTCGAAAAAAGAGAAAGAAGTGAAGAGATCACATTGTTACATTACATACATACAGAAATTGCATTATGAATTGAGACACTAGTTGCAACGCTGCCATCATTAATATTTCACTATGATAGAATGTTTGGGTTTTCTGAAACCCAAATCAAGAAAATGTGTATTGGTTTTCCTGATGGTGTGCGCATTTTTCTTTTTTTTTTTCATTTTAATGTTCGAGGTGGAAAAAATAGAAGGTGAATAATGGGAGGCTCTTATGGAGAAATCAAGTGTTCGATTCATGCACATGGCCCTCTTAACCAAAAATAACATCATCATCTTCAATCCTACTAATTTCAACCCATCTAGCATCTCTTTACATTTAGGGAAATGTTGAATTGATAAAGTTCTAAAGAAGTATTATTGGGCTCGTTCTATTGGGTATGTGGAGTATGATTTCCACAAGAACTAGGTCCACTTCCTTAAACTTCAAATGGAAACATGGTGTTCTTTCAGCGCGATGGCACCTAACAGTTGCTTGATTGTGACTGATGGTTTCAACAAGGAATATTAGATGGTTAGGGTATTCAATACCACCTATTTGTATGATTAGACTGCAATCCAAACAAGGCTTCCAAACAAGAAATTGTATGACACGGATCACATTTTTCCTGATGGGAAAATCATGGTCATGGACAACCAGTGACATTTTAAGCTCTAATTTTTTATTTAAACTCTAAATTTTAATTTAAAAATTTTAATCTATTAAACCATAATTCATGCTAACACAAATGTACCAAAATTGTTATTGGTTATTACTTTAATTCTTAATCTTTTAATTTTTAACTACTAAATTTTTATCCATAAATAATTGATTTACTCAACCCTAAACCTATATTGGTAACATACAAATCCCTAACTCCCAAAAATTGAAGGACAAAATGTTATATCATTTTCAACTATTAAATTATTTAAATATTTTTAAATGTAGTTTATAAACTATTGGAAGTAAAAGAAAAATTCGTTGAAGGGAGTTGATGAATGAAAATTAGTTAGATTACAATCTTTTCAAAAGGATATAAATTTGATGTATGATGAGAACTGACATCAATTGTTTGAAACAAAGAGAAAGAAGCAAGCTCAAATTGGTACATTACGTGTATACACAAATTGCATTCTGATTTGGACATATCAAGATTGTTTGAATTGAGACATCAGTTTTTCCATGACCATAATCAAGAAGATTTCACAATGATAGAATGTTTGGGTTTTCTGAAATTCAAATCAAGAAGGTGCCTACTCGTACTAGTTTTTGTGATGGTGTGGGCATTGTTTTGCTTTTTTTCTTTTATTTCAGGTAGCAGAAAAAGAAGGTGAAGGTGGGACATAGGAGGTTCTAGTAAACAACTAAGGTATGTCAGCCATGCCCATGGCCATCCTACCCAAAAATAAGATCATTATTTCTGTCCATACTGATTTCAGCCCATCCAACATTTATTTACCCTTTGGGAAATGTTGGATTGATAAAGTTCTAAAGAAGGACTATTGGGTTCATTCCATCCAGTATGTGGAGTATGCTTTCAACAGGAACTAGGTCCACCTCCTTTAACTTAAGATCAAAAAATGGTGTTCTTTCAAGGGTGACAAAACCTCACAGTGCTTGATCCAAATCGATGGTTTAAATGACTAAAAACGGATGGTTAGGGTATTCATTCCCTCTCATTTCTACAATTGGATCGAAATCCTAACGGGGCTAGCAAAGAGGTGATAGTATGCCTCAAAAATGATTATGCCTGACGAAACAATCATCATCATTGGCGGGAGGTAGCAATTCAACTACAAGTGTGTACTAAAGAACCAAGGTGAATCAGTCTACTAGTTTTTGTTTCTTCAACAACTTATGGAATTAGACAAGAATACTCTTTATTTGTTTTTACATCTTGCGCCTTTCGTCCCATGGTGTATATTTGATAATTGACCAATGATTATTTTCACTTTGAAGGTCATGAGAATTTATTCTTATTTTTATCAATGTTTAGTTTTTTCTAAACATGGCTTAAGACAAAGATGGATACCCTTTATATTTTAGATTAGGGTTGATCACGTCCTTATAATCTCTTACTTTCCTTTCTCCCTCTAACTCTTTATCACCCCACATTATTCCTTAAATTTTGATGTAATAATACATTAAGTATTATCCTTATTATGTGAAATGGTGTCCTAATTTATCCCTCCAATGTTGTAGTCAGGATTGGACATCCTTATGTCATCCTCACAAAATGAGTTGAAAGTAGGGGCTTTACTAGAGTTAGAAGCAATTTTATGAAACGTCTTGGCTTCCATGTGATTTAACTTCATCTTATACATAAGATACCTAGTTTTAATCATGCTTTCAATGGGGGAAATGTTTTTTTATTCAATAGGATAAGATAGGAAGTATTACCTTTAATCTTGAGATTCTAGGTTATAAACTCCTTGTAGATTTGTTTTATCTTCCTTCATGATTCTCAGCAGATATTACAACCCAAAAAGTGACATCCATATAAAATATCAGTGAAGATATTCTTGGATTTATATTTTTGGTTTAAGTAAAATAAAAAAATGATAATAAATGAAAACTCCTTTCAAATAAGTCATGCATGTATATATATTGGAGTTTTGGCCATATAAAAAAATTGTTACGTATATAGGGAAAGGATGAATTATGAGTAAATATAAGTTTTCCAAGTTCTAATTAAGGTAGTATTATTTTTAGGTTGGAAAATTAATTATAATTTAGTTTTTTATTAGTAAGAATTTTGATTACTATGTGGAAATATCGATTGATTTATTATTGTTAATCTAAGAAAAAGCATGTCACTTAAAAGCACTAGCTAACAATTTTTAAGGGAATGGACTTTCACTTTCTCCAAATATTTTCAAGCATTGGGTAATTAACTTATTTCTTTACATCAAAGAAAGATGAGTTCTTAGCTATTGAAATGCTATATTAGTTTTGACTCCAAGCCCAAAACTCAATTACAACCAAGTGAATATTTCCAAGAATGGTAATATGCTTCGTGGTCATCATTTAAGTTATAACTTTAATTCTATGGATACAATAACTACTAGCGCAAAACTCAATTACAACCTAGTAAAAAATTCCTAGAAAGTCAATATATTTGGTGGTCATCATTTAAGTTATC